>JAQFXW010000949.1:0-16363 GCA_034693945.1 Dendrobaena attemsi
ACAAAGACAGAGACAGAGACAGAGACAGAGAGACAGAGAGAGACCTGGTGCCAGAACAGAGAGAGACTTCTGGACCGCAACAGCAGGAAGTAGCTTAATGCGTCGGCGGCGTGTATAATCAACGAGGTGAAGTCCTAATGGGTCTGGTGCGAACTGACTTAGTATAATGTCCGAGCTGACCCCGTCTACATCATCTACATGACAGTGTATGAGCCTACTTTCCGATCAAGGAGGCATTATCGTAAAGACTACAATCGCCCATAATAATTATACAGGGACTGATGACATTGATTTTTAATCTACATTCAGTAGAATTCTGTCGGTAGAAACATTCGCCAATTTTAAATATGTAATCGGTTAATCAAAAGATAAAAATTAATACCAAATGCAGGTGCAATGTGCAACAATGTGATCTGATTTTTACACATGCATAATTATACCATTCACGGAAAACATTATTAATTATTTTGATCTAGAAATACAATGTGTCCCAATAATATTAAACTGATACTTTTTTCTTTGACAAAATAAATCAGTCAATTCTTTTGTTTAAATCCAATGAAATTTTATGAAATGAAATAGAGATATAATTTATAATCAATGTTTTCCGAAAAATAATTGCATCTCATTCATATTGGAACAAATAAAATTCAAACTTTATAACATCTAAGAGATAAAACTTGTTTTGAGCAAGCTTTACAATTCAACACAAGACGAAGGAAGGCATCGACATTTGAAATTAATTTGAGTAAAATGTTTTTTCTACAAAGCTATTGCTTAAAATGCCAGCTAGTAACTCCAATGCCTACTCTAAGCCTCTAAGACGATCTCGCAGTACTTTGTCAAAACGATTGCAACCCGCTGCAATTCGCGGATGGCCTATTTCCACACCTGCATGGTATAGGCCTACATAACAATAACTTGATGCGAAATACCCTGAGAGGTTAGTTCGATTTTTGCGGTATACGGAAGAAAAGCTGGTTTACAATAGTGCTCCAGGAATTATATGCGAAATGGCATGAAACAAATGTTGGAGTGTCAATGATAACAATACCAAGTTGTTGTGAATCGATTTCTTGGTAGGTACTCGTTCAACTTTCTCTAAATCCGTCGTGGATTCAGTTGAGATTTTCAGACTTGGGCTGAACGCAAGTCATCTTTATTGATACGGGGGTCAAAATTAATGGTGCATACTGTCGTCACGAGTTGATCGCTTATTCCCTGCTAAAGAATTGTCTGGCGCTGAATTTGTATATCTCAGTAGTAGGCATACGTTGCTCCAATTTAATAGTTTTGAATTGAGAAATTTATTAACAAAAACAAAATGGCATTGGTTCAATACGAACACTGCGTAGTCTTATCGGCACTGCGAATAATAAATGGAGGATAATATTTGTTTGCCTCCGCTTACAACGCAGTGATTATGCACGTTAAGCTTAGGCCTGACAAAGCAAAGTAGATTAACCCAAGTTGCATGCACTGTGTCTATTTTGGAGAAGGAAAACATCCACATTTTAAGTAGTTGTGACTAATATTGGACCTACTCACGTATTCAAATACAATCACAAACAGCCTTAATACAACGAGTCCTAGAAACAAAGAAAATTATGGACCAACAGAAAGTCAGCATTGCAATAAGAGATTCACAGCCACCGCAATGCAACACAGAAGAGACGGTGTCAGAGCCACTGAGAGAGACTCCTACGTAGACAGATCTATAGCAAGACAAATAGAGAGACAGACGACGACAAATAGAGACAGAGGATGAGACAGAGAATGATACTCTGAGGGCGATGACTGTGTGTGTTTGTAGGGCTTATGCGTGGATGTGTGCTTCTGTACCTGTTATCGATGAGAAAGTAGTCCTTGCTCTGTTCGACGCAGTTCCCCTTCGTCGTCATCAGACTGTCTCGAATCGTCACCACCCCCAGTCCGCTCTGAAAGTACTGGCCCTTCCAGGAGACCGGAAATCGACACTTCGTACCTGTAGTAGCAGACAGCATCAGATGAATCAGTGCAATCAGCATTATCACCTGAATCCTATTCAGTCAGGCGAGGCATCGGCTGATCAGCATGAAGGATCAAAGAGTATGGTGAAGAAGGCATGATAGTCATTTATTACATGCCTGATTGACGATCACAATGAAGATGACGAGGATGATGATGATGATGATGATTACAGTGGCGATGATAAGATGATAACAAAGAGTGATGGATCGTAATGGCCTTGGTTAATCTACATTCTACAGTAACAGTAATATTTTATTTATTCATTAACATATTTCTATACCTCCCCCCTTTAAGTCCACTTAATAATCATAGTCCACTTAATAATCATAGGCGGTTCCGGAGGTATGTCGGAGTCAACACGCCGAAGCGCCTCAAGCATTTATTACGCGGCGAGTGGGATTCGGTTACAAGGCGGCGGTCTTCATCACTACACTACCACGCTCCCCCAATACAATTGGTGTTGCGCTGGTGGCAGCAGTGGTTGAAATACATTGCCACCACTAAGCTGGTGGTGGCAATGGTGACCGTGGTAATGGTGACCGTGGCAATGGTGACCGTGGTAATGGTGACCGTGGTAATGGTGACCGTGGCAATGGTGACCGTGGTAATGGTGACCGTGGCAATGGTGACCGTTGCAATGGTGACCGTTGCAATGGTGACCGTAGTAATGGTGACCGTGGTAATGGTGACCGTAGTAATGGTGACCGTGGTAATGGTGACCGTGACAATGGTGACCGTGACAATGGTGACCGTTGCAATGGTGACCGTTGCAATGGTGACCGTTGCAATGGTGACCGTTGCAATGGTGACCGTTGCAATGGTGACCGTGGTAATGGTGACCGTGATAGTGCCATGTTGGTGATAAAAAGATGATTGAGAAATTTAGAAGATGATGACAAAGGCGATGACAGAGCTTTATGTTTGTCGTCAGAATTGTATTAGAATTACACGCTACTTTGAAATTCATGTGAATGTCTGCAGGCGTCGTTGTCATTTGTAATGTCGTTGAAACACCTTATAAGTTGTAACAAGTGTTACATAAATTCTCTGACAATGCTCATCTTATTAGACTGAGCGCGTGCCGGGTTTTATGGACGCCGTAACAATGCCACGAATCATCGATTATGCAAAATATTATGCCACTCCAAAGCAGCAGGATGTCCATAATATAGATATGCATATGTATGCAGCGCGAATTGTTATTATATTGACTGCAAGGCGAGTGTGTTATTGTATTGCACGGCTATTATCCGCGCGCTCAAAGCGAAACCTGGTCCTGTTGTTTATGGAGCATTATAAATAGATGGAGAGATTAGCAAATATGAAGACGTCGATATTAGCAGCGACTTGCGCTCAATAGAAATCAGACATGTTTAAGCGTCTTCTCTGACAAGTCTTATGGTCTATAGAGACGACGTAAAGTAAGCCATGTATACAGTTTCTTATCCTTATCCTTCTTTCTCCATCTTATTCTCCTTCTTCTTATCCATCCTTTCTTCTCCCTCTACCTCCTTCTATTTTCTTCTCCCTTGAGACGTCCAGTCTGCTGAGATGCTTATAATTATAGACGGTATTTATACACAAGTCCGCATCTGCTGCTGCTGCTGCTGCTGCTGCTGCTGTTCCGTGTATATAGTGTGACTCGATACTCTAATCACGGCTTTCGTCGTTTGCATTCTTACTCGGCGGATTATCTCGACTCGTTTATGCCTCATATAATCATTATTCATATATTCGACCCCCATCTTCTTCGTCGTCATCGTCGTCGTCATCTCGTGAAGCATTCCTCGTCGTTGTCATCGTCTTCCTCTTCTTCTTCTTCTCCAGTTCATATATCTCTATGCTTTGGCCGAAGGAAGGAAGTTAGCCACCGCGTGCATTGAGTAATAAACGGAGACGCTGTGTATATACATATTGTAGGTTTATGCGTCCATTGCATATAATAATGAACTTCGCATTGTCATTTAATGCGCGACAAAGTTATCCGCGTATATGCTGTTAGCAGTTATTGTCGTCAACCTCTTCCGCAAAACCCATGGCCTTTACTCCTCCCCATCTTCTTTTCCTTCCTCTACCCTAATGTCCATCTTTAAATCTTCCCTTGTTTCTACTCGATGCACACAGCGCATAAAGATATTATGGGGCCTTTGTGCAGTTGGGGCCCATTGATCGACACTCCTCTGAGTTCAAAGAAAAAAGCGTGCATAGGGCTTACAACATTAACTCAAATTGGACAAGTGTCGAGTCTAATAGTGCTCTTGAAGCAAGTATCCCAACAGCTAGCCTGGTGTGCTATTATTGATCGCGTATACATATTGAACATAAGAAAAATAGATTGCTCGCTGCCAGGAGCCCCTCTGACCGCCAGGGGCCCCTCTGACCGCCAGGAGCTCTTCTGACCGCCAGGAGCCCCTATGACCGCCAGGGGCCCCTCTGACCGCCAGGAGCCCCTCTGACCGCCAGGGGCCCCTCTGACCGCCAGGGCCCCTCTGACCGTCAGGGCCCCTCTGACCGCCAGGAGCCCCTCTGACCGCCAGGGCCCCTCTGACCGCCAGGGGCCCCTCTGATCGTATGGAGCCTTGGTGCACTGCACAATAAGTACAACCTATTACTAGGCCACTGCTGCAGTTCTACTCTTAAGATGACCTTCATGCTCAGGGCCTTCTTCCAATGCAAGTCGTATTCCATTGCTTAAGTCTTTACTTTATCTCTCCACTCCTCATTGTACTCATATATAGTCTTTCCTCAGTACCTACTGACTACTCCATTCATTACTCTAGTTTTATCTTCCTTCATTCCTCCACGTATTTCTTTTCTCCGCCAAATACTCCTCCATCTCTCTAGCCATCTTTTCATTCCTTTTGTCTCCCTTCATTCTACAAGTCTTCTTTACAGTCCCCTAGTCTTCCATACATTCCTCTAGTGACCTAGTTTCCCTTACATTCCTCTAGTCTTCACTTCATTCCTCTCTTCTTCTCTGTCTTCTCCGTCCATTCCTCTCTTTCTGGTTTACATTTAGCCAAGGAGATCTAGATATTATATATGTTTATTTGTCCTACTGCATGTCTACTATAACAAGTACTTTTCTGTCAGTTTTTCTGCCAAACTGTCTATCACTTCATACCAGTGGACTTGTGTTCCTAAGTTACACAGTTCTGTGTTGATACATTCACCTAGACAATAACAGCCCATTAGGATGATTCTTTTATTTAAAAAAATGGTCATAAATTATTTTATATCTGTATGTTATATAAGTTAGCTACATAAGCGATTTGTTATTTTAATCTAATGATTTGTTCATGAAATCATTTTAAAGCTTCATCCACAAGCATAGTATTGCTGCTGCAGCTGTGGCCTCTGGGCCAAATCAGGTATTGGCTGTTTTCACCTTGTTGGTCCCGGCTTAATATATAGGAGTTCTTCATTTAGCCCATCATGCGACCCACAGCAGCAGCAGTGGTCTCCCCATCTTCCTCTTCCTCTTCTCTGGATCGTCTGTTGGGTGGGTGCTGCGAATGCATCGCACGCACCACCACCGTCTCTGCTGCCTCATCCTCTCTCTCTCTGTCTCGCGTCTTCAGAGCTCTCTTCGGAAGCCATCGACCGCTGATAAGTGACACCGACGAAGACGAAGTCCGGACAAATGGACGCACGCAGACAGCCACCGAGACGGACAGACGATGGGAGAGGACAGGAGGGACGGGGGGCAGAGTTTCGGACCGATGGGTCGACCAACGACCGGGAAGGGTCAATCAGGCGTCCTCGCGTCGTCGACTCATCCGCTGGGTCCGGAAGTCCAGAGTAAATCTTGGCTGGAAGAAGAGAGGGTGCCTGCGGTTGGAAGAGAGTGGGTGGGTGGAGTTGGGAGAGGAAGAGTGCGGCGGCGTGGGATGGAAGAAGTGTCCGTGATGTGTGGGGAGGATTCGCAGAAGGTTCGGAGGTCAGGGAAAGACAGGAAGAAAGACGCACTGAGGGAAAGTGAAACAAACAAACGGGCAGAGAAAGAGACTGAAAGAGAAATGAAAGAAAGAGAAGGGACAGAAAGACAGAAAGAGAGATCGACTAAGATGAGAGATTGGGAAATGGAGAGGGGAGAAATACATGCACGCATAGGCAAATCAAGATACAGGAAAAACTGAAAGTCTCTGTCTTTCTCATTTTCTGTTTGTCTGATGTCACTTTCTCTGCCCTGCCACTGTTCCTCTAAATCCCTTTCTTCCGCTGTTTATATAAGCCGCAAAATCCGTTTATTTCTCTCATTATGTGTACTCGGTGAGGTGAAAGTATTGTGGAAAGAAACCGTCAAATTAGACAATGCAGCATGAAGACGTACAGTAGGAATACATTATATGCAGACAAACACACAGTCACACACAGACGCACATCTACACGCACGAACCTCTTTCACCATATGCCGAAGTAAACGCTTCCGCGTGTTAGCTTCGACTCGCTATCACTCCATCAGTGCTGTAGTCAGGAGCGTCTTTGTTCAGTTCATGCCACGAGAGGCTCTACATACAATACAAAAAACTTATGAGAGCACACTACATGCGAACGTAGAGCAAAGCGACTCCTCTGGAGAGAAATTAAGTGGTATGGGAGTAAAGAGGAGCGAAGGGCGAGTTAGAGATTTAGTGAGGGATGAAGTGCCTATATGGAATGAAGCCAAAAACTCTCAAAATGACCGTCTCACCACATCTCGATATTCATGAGACGTTTCGAAAGACCAGATCGATATGAAAATAATGTGTCAGATGGAGCAGCGAAGAATGGAGAGAGCGAAGGAGGGAAACTCCGACACACCTCCGGGCTGTAGTTGGGACCGCCTCTGAATAGTAGTGGACTGTAAGAGGCGGTATAGAAATACACACATACATATAATAAATATAATATATATATATGACATATAGAGTATAATATAGGACATCAAAGATCCACACGTAACGTATTCATGAGTCAAGTTTCCTGTAACGCAAGGCTATTATATGGGTTACTCTTTGGCAGCTCTTTCTTCAGCTGCTGCAGTCGCAGTAGGTCTGTAGTTTCTGAGGGTCGTCTGCGGTCGTCACTTGAGGATCGATGGTAGTAACTTTCTAGACGAAATATCCTTTAGATGTTGATAGAATTGGTCAGAATATGACTGGTAGAGACGGTGAACAATGGCTTCGGCAGCCATATTGTGTTGATTCTTCGGTATAGCAAGGCCTATAATCGGTCGAACGATTCGATTCTAACGTGAATGTTACTCTCTGCAGTTAATATTCGCGTGCTTAATTACTCAAGATTAGATTTAGCTTTTGCACTGATTCACTTAATGTCTGAACTGTTTATATAGCGTCTTTACAGCATACAAACGACGGAAGTAGAAAGTATGGTAACGGGATCTGTCCTTATCCGTACAATGTGTATGCGTGTCTGTGTGTATGTTCGCTTGCATGTGTCTGTGTTTCTTGTCTGTATAATGTATTATATTAAGAGTAGACCTATGTTTATCTATGCCATGTAGCCTATGCAGAATTATACACTATACATGTATAAGTGTAGGCATCTGCATTCCTCTTGATATATACCTGTCTGCGTCTTCGTATACATGTATCATTATGTTTGTTCATTTGCCCCTGTCTATAACAGCGGGGCCCTGGTCGCTTGAGATTGTCCTTTCTTATCCCAGCCCAATATTTGATAAAATTTTCTCATTGTGCTTATTTGTGGGCAATAAACAGTCTGCATGTAATTGTAAGCTAGGCCTGTGCATCTTATCACGCAATCTTGTAATTGTAGAAGAGATGCACGAATTTGCACACCTGTAATCCAATTGTCATCACTGACGTCATGGTCGCTACAAATGTGTCTACGAATACATATTGTCTATGCGCTCGCGTGTACACGTAACGCCATGTCTGTGTCCGTATCCATTCTTTTTAATGTCTATGTACTTGTGTCTGTCTGTATGAGTCTGTGTGTCTGTGTATGTGTGTGTGTGTGTTATTTAGTGAAGGCGGCGATGAAGTCGATTGGCATTGGGAAGATGATTGTCGAGCTCTTCTCCGTCGATATCTGGCTGAGGGTCTGAAGGTAGCGAAGCTGAAGAGCACATGACGATTCGTTGATGATATCAGCCGCATCCTTCAGGGCCCTCGCCGCCTTCTGCTCACCCTCCGCAGCGATCACCTACAAAACCAACCCTATATATCCTCAACAACTGTATAGCCACAGAAGCCAAGCGATCAATGTATATATAGGAGCGACACCTCAAAGTCATAATTATAGGAACGCTATATATGGCTAGTCAATAATCGTATACCTCAAATACTTCTATAGCGCCCACAAAACCGAAGCCTGCTGATTCGCAGGGGCTTAGTCAAATCATAATCGTTAGGAAGGAAGGATCAGGATCCAAAGAAGTCAGGTAGGAAGACAGTCAGACATCTGTGGCGGGTGATGCTTACAATTTAGACGGCGAGGAAGGTGAGAAGAAGATAGGGGGACCTGAATAGGGTCATTGGTGAAAGATTCTATGTTGATTTCAGTATCATTAATTATATTTCAGAAAGCCGTCTTCTGTCTGGCATCTCATTTTGCACCTTGATTCTTTTCTGATGATCGTGATGCAATATTATTGCCTATAGCATCGAATGGAATACAAGTACGAACAGGTTGAATCATCATCATCATCATCGTCAATGCCATCACTTTCATTGTGCAGACTTGTGCTTAGTAGCATCGTTCGCTACTTCTTGTCAATCCACTGCAGTTCTACAAATCTCTCAAGTCTTTCTATTTTGGTTGTGGCTGGGCTGGGAGCGCCTCTGAGTAGTTTCTTGAAGAGGCGCTATATAAATGTCCAGAATGAATTGATGGAAAATTGAGCAGGGTCGAGGCCAAATGGTTGCTATACAAAATCGTCATACCTTTACCTTTTACCGCTGTTAAGGTGTATTCTGTCGAGACTTCAATGCCATGGGTTCAACCGTGCTAGGACGTTACAAAGACAGTGTTGTGCTGTCCTAAAACTGGAGATATGTCGGTTTACATTTCTGCCCCATTGTGGGATGGTTAGGATTTTAAACGTTGGATAGCAGTTGTTTGATTCTGAAATGTTTGAAACGGCAATCGATCCAGTGACTATAATTATATAAAGGGGAATGAGTGCTTGTGTCAGTAGGACGGAGAAATCTCCAAACGTAGGAATATTGTTACAAGCGTTTTGTAGATGTTTCTTTGTTCGAACATGTTTTATTTCTCTTGTAAATATCTATGGAAGATGCGTCCCAGTTGTTATGGGACAATTTCCTCTCATCAGGCATTGTATTGCATTGTATTTGAGCATTTATATAGCGCCTCCTGTAGCATGAGCCGCTCAGGAGCGCTCCCCCAACTATGTCGCTGATGCTGAGCCGGAATTAACATGCCGAAGCGCCTCGTTTGCTCTGCCACCTGATGAAAGAAGTTCGAGTGTACTAACTAGGGAAATTGATTTTCAGATCTTGTATTCATGTCAGTGTCTTGTTCGTTATACTACCCCTTGGAAGCCGTTAGAGAGGATATTGCTAATTTACATTTGATCACTAGAATCTGCCGAGTCCCTTGTTTCTGCGGCGAGACTGCAAGAGTGTAGGGTGCGAGCGAAAAGAGAGAGCTGTGGACTTGTTGTTTGAGGCTATGCATTTAACGTATCTGTAAATTGTTGCATTCCGCTTGTTTCTGAAAACCCATCTGACTTGCCGCACGCGCTCTGGCTTGCAAGGGGTCACAATGGTTCGTGCTGTCAACTAGATTTTTGTAGCTACTGTAATGCACAGAATTTGAAGGCTATAATCGCGTGTAATGTACGCTTGTTTTGACAGAGTAGGGGCAACGGCCGAGGGTGGGGAGGCGGAGAGTTCCAAATTTTATGTGGGCATCAAGATCCCATGATTCACCTAGGGGATCATGGCCTCCGATTTCAATGACCGCCGTTGAAATCTGGGACCATTCGTGTATGTGCACTTCTGTTAAGAAATAAATTTGCCTTTTACTTTGCACATTTGTTGCTTTGTGACCACGTTACTACGTTAGCATTCTTTTTCTTATTATGCCTCTATTAAGAAAACTGTTCTAATTACCAAGCATCAGTCGGTGGAATTGAGCAATTGTGAGCGAAGAACTTGCTTCAGGTACTAAAGCCTTGTCAGAATCGGGGAAGAGGGTCCAACTCCTACCCCAACCCTTTTCCAAGTGGGGGAAAAAGGCTCCAACTTCTACCCCAACCCCTTTCCGAGTGGGAAGAGACTAACTCTTACCACAACCAATTTCCAAGCCGGGAAGAAGCTCCAACTCCTACACCAACCATTTTCCGAGTGGGGAAGAAATTCCAACTCATACACTCCGTGTTACAGGGCACGTGCTCAATCTGATATCCTTCTGTGACCCAGTGGCCAATCGGACTCATCCTGTCGACATAATGTGCAGTGGCATAGCTAGGGTCTTTTGTGCCCGGGGACAATCCCGAAATTTGCGCCCCCATATCCTCCAAAAAACTGATGACCTATTATTTTCTATTTTCGAAATTGTGCGCCCCGTTTCTACGCAAAATAAAGTGATGACATTTAAAGAAATCACATGTATTTCGGAATTTGCTCCCCTTTTCTCGGCAAAATAGCGAAAAAATGATCAGATTTATGCCATTTCCCGAAAAAAATCGCTTACATTCTCCCGATGTTGCGCCCCCCAGCCCTGCGCCCGGGGTAACTGTCCCCCTTGCCCCCTAGCTACGCCACTGATAATGTGCACGCTTCTTTTCGTTCAACACCATTTCTAAAAGTCTCTTGTTTGTTGATTCATAGATTTTTACTGATCGGTTCCATTTCTCGAGTTTCCAGCAAAAGTTTGGCGCAGCATTTTGTCTCAGAACTAACTATTTTGTCAAACTGGCCAACGTTGAATTTGGTTCGTCGGTTGCAAGTGGCAAAATTTTTAAATGAATTTGTTCTGTAATATTTTTACTGTTACGTCTGCCAGGTCGCGAAGAATAATCACTCTGGCCAGGCGTAAAATTTGTTTTTACGTGGTTTTATGAATTTTTTCAAAAGTCAGTATGTGCTGGGGTAAAAGTTGTTGATCAGTGCGGGTAGAAATTGGAGGTCGGGCATCCTCTTTCAATTCAGAAATGCAGTGAATGGACCAATCTTTGAGAACAGTGTAATGCTTTGGCTGCACACATGTTATAAAAATATGCATCAATGTACTGCTCCGCGACGTATTTACACAACTTTCAGGCGTATTTGTACAACTTATACTTTAAAAGCTTCTGTATATATGACACATCATATTTATGTACATGTTATCGACTAGTACGTAGAATTTGGTTCGTACTGTGAAATGTCTGTTCTGTTGTGACTCTGGACTTTAGTTTTATAAGATTTTAGAATTGTGAAACGTGTTGGGTTTCGTTTGTTTGCAGGGGCTTCTATCCTTATACCCAACGGGCGCAAGTGTGCCCAGTGAGAAACAGGGGGAACATTTCCCCCCAAGCAGCCGGGCTCAAAAACTCATGACTTTCCATTTTCCCCCCTCAACAATATTTTTCCATCCCATCTGACCAGTCTTTCCCCCCCTATTTCTGAAAATTATACATTATAAAATGTTCCCCCCTGTTTTCCACTGGGCGCACCTGTGCCCGCTTGGTATAGGGATAGAAGCCCCTGGATAAGAGGACCCTGCTCATATCTAGGGGCTCGGAAAATAGTCACCAAGACTTGATGCTCATGGATGGACTGCTTGTCATTTCTATTAATGCTAGGTAGGCAGCTGCTCTCACATGCCGACTGCATTTGTCGGTCTGTGCCCCAACACGGATAAAAATTACCTGTAATTGTAATCCCTTCATTCTTCTAGTTTATTTACTTAGTGATTCCAACCATGAAGAATGACCGAGGCTCAAACGAACGGTCACACGTTAAAGTGTATGATTTTATTTTACACCGTGTTCTGTACATTTGATCTAATTCGAGAAGTACCACAGCGCACAGCGAAATATTCAGGCGGAAAGGTTTAATGCCGATTGTGTTTCCTTGCTCACACCTCTATGACTTCAGAAATAAGTCTACGCTAATAATTTATAACCATAACTGGAATCCGGTACAGCGTTCCCATTAAACATAGACTCCACAAAAATGAATTGCGTAAACCGTGACTTGCTCTTCCAAGAACAAGGACTTTGTTAACATTCACTCAAACTTTGAGAATTCCAAGGACAAGGACTTGGTTAAATTTCATTAAAATTTGAAGAACAATAACTCTGTTAACTTGAACAAAGACTTAAACCCCAAGAACAAGGACTTGGTTAACATTCACTCAAACTTTAGAACTGTAGGAATTCCAAGAACAAGGGCTTGGTTAACTTTCACTGAAATTTGAAGAACAAGAACTCTGTTAACTTTCACTTGAACTTCACGAACAAAGACTGTTAAACTCCCAAGAACAAGGGCTTGGTTAACTCCAAATCAAAACACAAGTCTGCCCCTCTGTATAAAACAAGGCAAGCGGCTACTAAACCCATATTCAATTTTTACAACAGAAAGACAACGTAGCAGAGAGAACACACGAAATTCGAATGTAATAATCTGTGGCAGCACCGAGGGATACATCGGGCAAAAAATGGCCAATAGAGATGCAGAATCTAGCTTCCAAGCAAGATAAATTCACCACAGGGAAGTTTGATGTGCTTTCCTAGCGTCAATGCAATAAAATAGGCTACCTATATTGTATACAGTCATAAATATATTGCACTGCGTGACTAATATCATAAACCTTAATTAGATCACGAGATATTCGAATAGGATGCCTGACCTCAGTGTCCCTGACCTCAGTGCTCTCTATAAAACATGAGACAACAAACCACCAAAGGGGCCATCCATTAATTATGTCAACAAAATTAGGGGGAAGGAGGGGGTTTGAAAGAAAGTTGACAATGAAAGTTGACGTCGACAATAAAAAATTAATAATGTTATTTTTTCAATTCGGTACAAAAAGATTTGTGCTTCTCAAGCTGATAACTGAAAATATTAAGTCTATTATAATTTTATTGAAAAATTATTAAATATTAATACTCCACTAATAATTCAAAGTGTACTCATGTTTACATTACAGATCTTGTTGATTTACAGTCAAAAATTTAAGTCTTTTATAGCAATTTTTCACACATTCACCATTAATTTTACGTTGAGAATAATATATAAATTTTTTTTATCGGACGGGGGCGGGTGAGCAATTGTTGACATAATTTTAGAGGGGGATTCATGAATATTTGACAGTTATTGATATGGGGGGAAGGGTGTGTCATAAATGGCCAAGAATTTGTTGACATAGTTAATGGACGACCACTAAAGTTGTTCCGAAAACGATCCATTTGTACTGGATATCTAGTCGGCTGACAGAATATCAGTAAAATTCACAGCATCCAACAGTTCCTGAATAAAATCTGTCTCTAGTCATTTCACACAATTCGGACCGGACCAGAATCCTCGAAAGAATCTCTTCTGGCGACGTAGACTCGTCTCTTAAAATATCAGTTTCCATCGAAGCTAAGAAAAGCGCACAGCACTGAATAGGCGATTGAAACACAGTAAGCACTAGAAGCATCGTAATTCAGAACCACTTCTATAAGTACAGTATCTTTCCACAAAAAATGTTAATATCAATTTAACACAAATCCAAGACTTATTCAGCTTCAGGACACTACTTCTCTATAACACATCGCATTCATAAAGCAGTAGAAAGTTTGATCAGAACACTTAAATGAATTACATGATTTCTGCAAATGGTACAAGTTTTAGAGGATAACAAGAACTCCAAGGCTGTACCAAGTTGTAACAATAAGGCTCCCAAAGATAGTTCGGTGAGAAATATACAGTGCACGTCAATAAAAATATTCAGTTTTTGACTCAGAAGAGTTTAGGATCAGCCAATCGACTACTTTTCTTCTGGGGACGTCCGATTTATTTCTTGTTAACACCTGTGGCAGCACACAACTTTGGCTTCCTGTCTCAAATCCCCACCAAGCGTAAATCAGAACACCGATGAAGGAATGAACTGTGCAAAAATCTGTACAACCAAAGACCCTCAGACAATCGAAAATAAAAAAATCGGGGCAGGGATATGATGGATCAACGTTTTTAAAAATTGGCAAAACCCAGATGGTCAGAGATAAAAAAACGGAAAACCTACACAAAACAAAACCCGACAACTACCGTATCCGAACGCACTTTTTCAGTCGCTCATCCGTTACATATAGATTATAGAAGCGGAAAACTGAAGCATGCGAAAACTTTACTCTGGAAAACCCGACAAAAGCGTTACCTACGAAATACTTTGGCGGCGTGCATGATAAAGCCCTTAAAGCGTGTACACACTGGTTGCAAATAGATCAGTCAGTGGGGCACGAAAACCAATAGGCAACAGATCAAATGAGGTGGAGCTCGTTTCAAGATAAAAATAAAACTCCAGCGCACGTTGTTCTCCCGACAAGGACTTGCGAAAAGCAACTCGACACGGCATATCCGGAAAGTGATGACAACGGATAAATATAAATCCAAAGCGGTGCACACTGCGCAGGGAGTGGCAAACGAGTTCAGCGGCAAACGAGCTCATCGCGAGTAAATTCACCGATAGTTACTTAACTATATTATACTCGAAAAGCTGTTTAATATCCTAACATCAGATCACAGGCCTTTAAATAACGAGGCGTTCATCCTCCCAAACGCTCTGCTCCGAGTTTTAGCCGCTCGAGAACAGAGCTCTTCGCGAACACCTCCCGCGTCGCCGTCCGCGCTCAAAGGAGCACTCGGTAGTACGGTAGACGGTATCCGCCGCCAATTACGAGTGGTTCAACTCCGCCTGACCCCAGTCTTCCGGCATCTGGTCGAGGATGTGTGAAATGTAACCGGCGACATCGACAGGTGCGTTCTCAAAGCGACTGATGAACGGCTCCCTCTGGTGAAACAAACGGAACACAACAACACCCTCTTTTAGGAAAATGTCCAGTGATAAATTTCTTAAACATACTCTGCACATGGCCGAACTAAGGCATTTTCAACATGTTCTGCTGAGCAGAAGGGCTCCCACACACATGCAGATATACATTGTAATTTCAAGAAAACACGTAAAATAAAGCAGCTAACTCAAAATAATTAATATAAACAATGTTATTAATAGTTACTAAATCTACTTCAATATAAAGAAGACAAAGATCATGACAAAAGACGAGGAGCACAGTTTCGAGATAGATGGAGAGGAAATAGAGACGGTAACAAGCTTTACGTTCCTGTGATTAGTAGTAGAAAGAGAGGGAAAGTGCGATATGGAAATAAATCGAAGGGTGGCGATAGGAAAAGCTGAAATGAATGGTTTGGAAAAAAGTAAGGAAGGTCAAACACGTGAGCAATAACATAGACACGAAACAGATTGGTGAGGGCCTTGATCATACCAACAGCAATATACGGCAGTGAGACGTGGACAATGACTAAGAAAAGGGGAGAAAAGAGTTACGCATGTGAAATGTGGATATGAAGAATATCATGGACAAAGAAAAGAACTAATGAATGGGTACATATGGCGATTGGAATCGAGAAGGATGAGACGTTACAACAAATAGTGCTAAAAACAAAGCTGAGGTTCTTAGGACATGTTATGAGATCAGATGGATTGGAAAAGGAAATGATGTTGTTGGCTTGTGGAGAAGGAAGGAGAAAACAAGGGCGACCAAGGAAAAATGGATGGATGAGATACACGAAACAACTGAAATGAATTTGGCAGAACTAAGGAACGTAACATCAGAAAGATATGACGGTCGCTAGAGTTAAAAGAACTGACAGCACAATGTGACTCGCCGTGCAGTGATTTAATCATGGGACATTGTGGTGAAGTAGCAGGTTCTGTGCCTAATAGCAGGAGGGTTGTGGGAGCGAACCTCAAGCTAAAATGTAGCGGCTTTTGACAGGTCACGCACCTCCTGTAGTTATCTGTGAGGAAGGCTATGGGAAGTCACCAGACAGAATATTACAGTTCTCTAACTTCTCTCTTTACTTTATGCATTTCAGTTTGAATATCTGTTTATCTGATTGATTGACATTTCACTTGGTTTCCATTTTTCTCAGACACGTGCGTTATACTCTGAAAATTACTTGAGTAATTTAGCCTGTTGCTTCAAACAGATGGAATACCTCATGCTGCTTATTAGTTGTTTTTAATAATAAACATATACAGGGTGGCTCAGCATAAATGCACCGACTTTGCATGCGTATAACTTCGCCAATTCTTAACATTTATTTATACTTAATGCATCAAATTAAAGGTATTTCACTCTAGTATTAAG
>JAQFXW010000950.1:0-16360 GCA_034693945.1 Dendrobaena attemsi
CCATTTGACTTGGACTCCAAATTTTGCGATGCGATGCGTTCATGACTCCAAGATTTCAGGCCTTAACGGAATCACTGTTCACAACTCCCCTTACAAGCATTACAATCTCCATCTCTTGCTTCATTTTACAAATAATTAAGCCCTATAGGCCTTAAACGCTTAGGTCCCTATACCTTTTCCAACTAAGGCGTGCTTCTGGTTTGACTTCCTAAATTAACGCGAAATCATTTTAGGCAGGACCAGTGTATTTAGGGGTTTTCAAGTTAAACCTAAAAACTCTCAAAAATAATTTTTTGAACCTTGTTTAAAGAGAAATTAGTCCTAATTGTGTTTAGAAAATATTTTAGAAGACCCCCGATTAAATCTTGTAATTGTAATCGCAATCTCGAAACTTCTAGGGCTCTCAGGGAAGCCAAGCGCAAAGCACCAGTCAATTCTCGAGCGCTTCGTCAAATCATAGGGTTGTCCAGAGGCAAGTTTGTGGTGGTCAGAGGTCGGATATCCAGGAGGTCAGAGAATCTCTGTCTACGCCTCTGATAGGTCTCTATATAGGCGTATAGACTAAGAATTATAGGTTCATGCACTAAATATATCACGAACAATCGACCATCATACATGAGCAGATTATGGGGAAGTAATCACACGTGCAGTTTGTGCACGGATGCTTGTTTTCAATATTGATATCAGTGAATGAGTCATCTCTCTGCGCGTGCTCTGCAGTTGATCTATATATTAATTAGAGCCTACTGTATATGCAGAGGAAAACGGTCTTCAGCATGCTTAACCGTCACTGTAATCTCCCATTCTGCGACAGTCAACCACTGCAGTTCTTATCTGATAAAATAAAATATATACATCATTTAATTGAAGCATTCTATTCCACACCTGCGGGGCGCTGTTACTGTAAAATATCCGTATTATACTGTCCATACAGCTTTCGACTCGACAGCTGCATGTTCCTTTCAGATGATGCCAGTCCAAATTAAGCCAGGGTAGCCTACAGAAGGAGGACGAGCTAGCGATGGTCATCTCGTGATGACGGCGTCGTTAATTAAGCAGCTGATCAGCCATTCAGCTGACTCTAAGACATCAATATTTTAGTTCCTGTTGCCTTAGTGGAGTTCCACCTCTGTATAATTATGTAGACCCCACTCTCACTCGCACACGTACACGTGACGAGAGCTAGAGGGGCGGGACGAGAGAGGGACGTACGGGGTGGGTTGGAGTTCAGCTAATATCCTCGATCGCGATGTTGTCAGTAAGAGCCTTAAAGCTCTCGATGGAAGGGCGCTGTAGGAAGAGGCGAGGAGGCAGGTTAAAAGGAGGCAGATAGGAGGAAGGACAGGTCGAGGAAAAATAATCCGTAACCACATAATAATATAAATAACTTATTATTGTCAAAGAGTGGTCCATTGAGTACAAAATTAATAATTATGTATTAATATAGGCTCAATAAAGAAGTCTAGCCTATAATTATGTGAGTCCATCTGACAGTCTCAGGCTTATGTCGCAAATGTTAATTTCGAGATAAAGTCGATTTAGTGAAGCAGATGTGTCAGAGGACGATTTTTACTTTTTTGCATTTTCGTATAGTAGAGGGTATAATCTACCTCTTGTCCAAGTTTTTTTTTACCTAGAAACAGCCTAGAAATATTTTTTTAAATTTTATATGCGAATATTGATTCTTCTCAAAGTGTCAAAATCTGACCCTTTAGGTCTATTTTCAAATCTCTGACACGTCTCAAATAACGTCTCACACCTGTTGAACTTAATCACATCCGATAGCCTGACCTTTCTATTACACAATGCTAGTCACACAATCAAACATTACTTAACGCAAGTTTAAGAACTTTGAACGAACTTGGAAGCAATTTCGGAAAACACAGTACTAATCCGATCACTACAGGTAAGCTGGCCGACCTTTCAGGTGGCATTTAGAGTAGGGTGACCATCCGTCCCGGTTTTCCGGGACATGTCCCGGTTTTTTAAAAAGTGTCCAGGTGTCCCGACAACTTTTGTGAAAGAGCAAAATTGTCCCGGTTTTTTACAAGTGAGGCTACTAGCAGAAAAACTTATTACTTTTGTAGTCAATACTCGCATTTTCCAATTTATTTCTTCATATTTCAGCCACATAAAAACTGATGACCAACTTTTAGTCATTAATCATTTATTTTCGCGTCTCAATCAGCGATTCCGCTAATTTGCGTCCTGGCATCTGTAACTCCAAAATTTTGAAGCTGAACTCCAAAAAATAAGGATGCAGCGTCCTTGGACGCCAATCATTTTGTGAGTTGACTCCCAAGATAAATTAACGATGCATCCATGGACTCCAAAATAAAACGACGCTAAAATACCATGTAGGCCCTATCGCATAATATTATATGAAAAGAACGTCAAAAAATTCTCGCGCTCACGCGCGAATTTTTCATCAATCGAAATCGAGTCCACTCTTCACACAAACACCACATTTAGTCACTATAAATAACAGTCTTTCTCGGCTATATTAAAAGTTCGTAATCTTTACTGGTACGCTATACGAGTATACATAGGCCTACTACTGCATAGGCCTACAATCGAGGTAGGGAATCATGCTTAGAATATTTAATCAAAAAGGTCCGAAAGTGTCCCGGTTTTTCACGGCCAAGAAATGGCCACCCTAATTTAGAGTCGACTGGTAAATCTTCATCGCGACTATTTTGTGACTAATCTTTACATCGTGTTTCTTCAAAACTGCAATGTCGCAATTTCTGAAGTTTTATCAGATTAAAATATTCGTAACTCCGTCAAATATCACGGCATTGAACCAAAAAGGGCTCGTCTACTCTTAGACGTGGCATACAAATGTAATTTTTGATATTTTTGAACATAAGCCTGAAAGCGTCAGATCTCATCACATATAATGAAACGCAATTTCTCAGAAAATGAGGAACTCGTTGAAAAATTAAAATTTTTATAACTTGTTATTCCTTTCTACGAAAATTGATGAGCTTAAGCAACGTTTTGCATTTGGACCAAAAAATATTGCAGGCCTACCAGTTGCTGCATCATGATTCAACAAAAAGACCGGGATGAACTTAACTCGATTGGGTAGGCCTACTCCGAACACGCTTTGAGATAAGCCTATTTCTTAATTTGTGATGAACTATAAGAAGTAATGTTTTTCATTTTTATCTCCATTATTTTAAAACACAATAGCAATTTCTGAGGTCATTCAAAATTTTCTGTAGCAGTGTAGTATGACGAAAACCGTCACACTCCGGGGTTTCGAACCAGGATGCGCCGCTATATGTCGTTGTAGCACTCGGCCACTCCGTTCTGCAAGTGGACTTTGGCTGTCACTGCATTCGACAATCACTGAAGAGGGTGGGGGCGGTCCCAGACCGCGGTCTGGAGGCGGTCTGGAAGCGGTCTGGAAGCGGTCTGGCAGCGGTCTGGAAGCGGTCTGGAACGGTCTGGCAGCGGTCCGGTCTGTAGTTATCAAGACAAGAAGCGGTCTGTAATTTCTTTATTCGAACAGCAGGTTTCTTCAATGCAACTCTGACGCCCGTCGCGAGTCGCCCAGAATGCAGTAAAACATTTTCTTATATAGCCAACAGCGGCCAATCACAAGCGTTCACAATTTGGCGCAAATTATCTGATCGTAAAACAACGCCTAAAAAGGCAATATGAATGCTTAATTAGCGAAACGAGAGCAGGCGAAACCACGCCCCTAGCTAAAACTACTGCGTGAAATAACTGTTTCACATTAAGGGCAAACATAATACATGGCAGTTCTTCGAGTGCGATCCACAATACACGCAAACAGCAAGAATTTCCTTACACTAAGGGCTAATGCGAACGACACAGCAGTCCGTCCGACACAGTAGATAATTATACACGCAATCGACAAGTTTACATGCATGTGTATATTCTAGAAATATTGCAGCGAGTGGGCGAGGTCTAGACAAGGAGAGATACGCATGCATACAAACATCTGATAGGCCGAAGCAGCCGCCCAAGGCCAGGAAACTAGATTAATTCATGCAGCGGAAACTAATAATATCTGTCGCTGCAAACCAACACGGCGCAGCGACCAATCACGCTAGCCTAAAGTAGTTCAGTCAAAAGGTCAGCAGTCTAGCCTCTCTAGAAACGAATAATAATGAGGTTGACAGCAAAGATAATAATAACAGTGAATCGAGATCGCTACAATAATAATAAAACCGACCAGCAACGACTCAGCGCTGAAATATAATTAGTAAATGGTAGGCTTTAAATTTTCGCCACAGTAGCTTCAAAGAATGTTGGAAAATCATTCTTCTCTGATCCTAATTATTGCCCTTTTTAGACATCCCTATTGATTGTCATGAAATTAGGCATATTTTTTACGAGTAAGAATCATTTTTTTATGGAACCATCCTGTATGCATAGAGATTTTGAATCGTATTTTTGTGAATAATTAGGCCCATTAGACCCGATGTTTAGTATGTTAAACATAATTACAATTTACGAATGAGCAGTTGGCGTAGAGCAGTAGGCTGAATGTTAATGCCTGTAGCCTACATACATTGCCCTCTAATTCCTCATCCGTATTCCAACAGTGAGTAGGCTAGGCGTTTGTGTGAACTGATAAACTTTCCCACGCGGGTTCTTACGATTTCACCGAGACTCTAATTGCATCCTATTATAGGCCTACCAAGTACGTCTTGTTGGTTGAATCCAAAACCAGTCCATTTCTACCTTAACGGTTGAATCTCAGGCATATTGGGGATAATCAATGCACTTTAGTCTCATGCTACATGCTTGCACTACCGCAGTGCCAGTGCCAAGCCTGGTCAAGGAGGAGGGCGCAGTGGCGTACCGATGGAGGGGGGTGGCAGAGGGGCGAACCGCCCAGGCCGGCACTTTGGCAGGGGCGGCAAAATCGGGGTTGAAGAAAAACTAAAAAAGTGAATTTTGAATCAGATTTTTTGCAATTCAGACTACGGTAGTAGAGCCACCTCAGACAGCAGCTCTGATGCTGAGTCGGAGCTAATGCAAAGAAACGTCGTATTTTGCTATGGCACCTTTTAAAAGAAGATTGAATCTACATTTTGGAGGTTACGGGATTCGATCTTAGATCTGGAATATTCGTGCCAGTGTGTTATCCATTATAGGCCTAGTGGATTCCCCTTATGAATATGTATGACTAAACAGGATAAAATTGAAATTCAATGAAAATTAATAATTCTAGAAAGACTATAAGCCTACATTTCTAAGATGGCTTTGTATCATAAGCCTAAGTAACACACTATCGAAGATTGTCACTCAGATTGCAACATCTTACAGAAAATAGCATATGAAAAGTTAAGTTTCCAAGGGCGGCATTTTGGGCCTTCGCCCCGGGCGGCATTTGGGCTCGGTTCGCCACTGTACGTTAGTGAAACAACAATTAAGCCTTTACCGATTTTGAAAACTATAAACAAGGAACATTCTCACGCGCATCATTTTAAGTTACGCCCATTGCAGCTGCTGGGAGTAGCTAATTGATTGTTGCACCAAGAGATAATCGCGGTTACTTAAGCTTAATAGGCGAGGTGATAATTTATCCCGCTCGCGATGAGCAGAGAAAGAATATTTCCATGTAGGCCACTAGACCCTAGGCCTAAATATAATAGGCCTATGTATGTCTCTTCTCAAAGCCCAACCCACCAGCAGCAGATACAAAACTGAGAACAGCTTGAAAACGCAGAAGCAGAGTGAAAATAAGAATTTCTATACACTTTCAACCACTTTCTGCTTTCCGCAGGCGCTATACGTACTTTAAACGTCACAATTAAAGGCAGAATTAGGTTGGACCGTTGGACTTTTGACCACCTATATTTGTAGGAGGTCAACAGTCCAACCCACGTTCGTCGACGATGTTTTCTGGCCTTCAAAATTATATCCAGGCCTGTACCCAATAGGACTAAGAGAGCAAGACTTACCAATTTTGCGAATTAGGCTATAAAGTTCAATATGCTTAATCCTTCGCGGCGTTTAAAGCTAAATGCTAACAACAAGCCACCAGAGGCTTCTAGGCCTATCCCTATGCCAAGCGGGCGCAAGTGCTCCCAGTGGAAAATATAGGTAACGTTTTATAATGTATAATTTTCAGAAATAGGGGGAAGACTGGTCACAGGGGATGGAAGAATATTTTTGAGGGGAAATGGAAAATCATGAGTTTTTGACCCGGCTGTTTGGGGGAGGGGGATAGAAGCCCCTGCAAGCCACTGAAGCCATGCAGGCAAGTAATACTAGGCTTACAATGTAAGCCTAAGGCTCTATCTCACTCTGCTAGACTTACATCTTTGATAAAGAAAATAAAAAAATAAACGTTCTCTGCCAAACCAATACCACTACCGGACCGACCTTCAGGGCTTCTATCCCTATAGGCCCTACCCAGCGGGCGCAAGTGCGCTCAGTGGAAAACAGAGGGGGCATTTCATAATGTATAATTTTTAGAAATAGGGGGGAAGACTGGTCAGAGGAGACGGAAGAATATTGTTCAGAGGGAAAAAATAGAAAGTCACGAGTTTTTTAGCCCAGCTGCTTGGGGGGGGGGAAATAGAAGCCTCTGTTGCCCTTGGATATAGTGAGCATAGGCTGGGTCTATTATTACGGAATAATAGTCCCAGGCATAGGCTACCTTATTTCGCTATACATTGTGATACCGATTTAGGCCGCATACCCCCCGCTATGATCATCGTCAATTCAATCATTGGCCTTTTTTCTCTTCTTCATCAATCGATTGATCGATCCATCAAGTAGAGATCCATCCAATGAATCATCATCATCATCGTCATTACCATAATTACTCATATGATCAATTGCCGTCAGTTATCATTATCATACTCATGACTAATAATGATCATTGACATCGTCCAATTGAAAGATGGTGACTGCTGCAGCAACAGAGCATCTCCGACAGCGCATTATCGTTGTTCGACGCGGTGTGCTCACTGATGCAACGATATTCACTATAGCAACAGCCATCCGCCTCTGCAGCAGCAGCAGCTAGCGGCGCCAGCAGCGATCGATGATCCTGAGCTTCAGTATTACAGACTAAGGGAGTGGAGGAGGAGGAGAATGAGGAGGAGGAGGAGGAGGAGGAGGTACAGTAGCAACAGCAGTCTGGCAGCAGTGCAAACTGGACAGTGCTTCGGAGGGAGTTGGCTAGTTGGGACTTGGGAGTGCATGGCGTATAGCAACGGCATTAGCAATGAATAGGACTACGTCAAACTGCACCGAGTTCAGTATAAATCCACGATATCTGTGCGTGTAGGCCTATCGGTTTTTATAACCACAGTTCAAGGACGGCTTATGATAACAGAGCTACTACTACTGACATATACGTTTGTTTTACAACGCCTTCATAACGAAAATGATTGGCGTTGATAACAGAGCCTATATAGGCCTACAGTCCTATATATATTATATTGTCACTGCCGTCTTAATTCAATTGGAGACAATGGTCAAAGCCATGGCACTGACCCACCACCGGAAATACATGTAGACATTTGGCCAATAAAGTAACTAGGCCTATACAAATCTATATAGGGCCTACCCTAGATGTATCAATACTTTCAGCATAAACTTAGTAGGCCTAACTGTGGAAGAAGGTGACCTATTGGTTCCTAGGGCACACCTGGCCAATGTACAGAATAGGGCCTTCGCAGTTGTTGGCCCGGTTACTTGGAACAGTCTTCCACTTGGTCTTCGTTCGCTACTTCTTGTCAATCCACTGCAGTTCTATAAATCTCTCAAGTCTGCCTATTTTGGTCGTGGCTGGGCTGGGAGCGCCTCTGAGCAGTTTCTTGAAGAGGCGCTATATAAATGTCCAGAATGAATGAATGAATGAATGAATATAGGCCAAATGAACGTCTTAACGTAAGAAAGAAACTATAGTCAATGAAAACATGTAGGCCCCTAGGTCCCTATATGAATGGGACTGCCAAAAAGAAGGTTTTAAAACCTGACGATTCTAGGACTTCCAAGTTAAGAAGAAATAGACATACGTGAGAGTCTTCAACGCGCGGAAAATTCATATCTACTGGTCTTTGCTGGCTTAGGCTTCGCACATAGGCCTAAATGATTATTTTATTGCTTCTCATAATTTGGAGGCTCCTAGAATCGTGAGGCGACTGAGGCCACTAGTGACTGCCCTGTCTGTCCAGTGCCCATGCAGCGTGCCCATGCGTAGGCCTAAAGACGGCCATGTATGCCTACACTGCATCTGTCGACAGAATTTAAAGTGGAATAGGCTTATGCTACTGTAGCAGCCTTTCTATAGGCCTAACGGATAAAATGCCTATAGGCCATATTGCCTATAACGAGTTAGGACCTATATATATAGGCCAACGTACTACGTAGATTACAACCACCTTGTCCTCCCATCTATCACTCTATTCACTCTTCAGATTTCCATTCAAAATTTAAGTCTGAAAACAGTCAGGCCTACCCTGACTCATCTGATCCTTCAACTTCCAGGCCTACCCTGACTCATCTGATCCTTCAACTTCCAATTCTCGTCCTTAGCCGACACCAGCCTTTAATAATAGCTCCTCTGCCCTTATGGAACTCGAACTCAGACCACCACCCCTTTAGCTTTAGCCTACGTTGCGCTCGTGATTTAGCTATTGCCCAGCGCTAGACTTAACCCTTTGAACCCGACAGGCTGGAAAAACGGCCAGTTATCATGCATAGCGTTACAGGAGCTTCGGGTTCAAAGGGTTAATGGCAAGGATTCTACATGAAAAGTCAGTGGCTGAATGATAGGCTACGCCTAGTCATGGCCCTCTGGCAGGGCTGTTAATATTGCAATAAAGTATTGCAATACTTAGTAGGCCTATTGCCAATACTCTTGTCAGTATCGCACCAAATATTGCAATATGTTTGTTTTGAGGGTATTGCATTGTGTATTGCCAATACTTTAAGTTTTTAGCCTATAAATCACCAATATGCTACTCGATACGAATACTTTTTCTGGCATATCATGAAATAGTCAGAGAAAAATCGTTACTTATGATCTTGTTTGTGAGTGGAAGAAATTTTATCTATTTAAACGAAAGATGACTGGAAACATGCAGTGGTATGCCAAACTAGCTTCTGAACTTTCTGTTGACGGCGTTGTGTTTTGACCCTAATTAACAGCCTCTTTGCCGTTTGACACTTTCCGTAGACTCTGTTAGTATACAGGCCTGGGTCTTTTATGCCAATAAACCTAAACTTACTTATAGATAAGTATTGGTGAAAGTGTTGGTATTCACTATTCATATTGCAATACTTTTAAGAATGGGTATTGATATTGCCAATACATTTATTAGGATGTATTGGTATAGGTATTGACTATACATTTATTAGGATGTATTGGTATAGGTATTGCCAATACATTTATTAGGAGGTATTGCCAATACATTTTTCCAGTATTGTTAACAGCCCTGCCCTCTGGATATCTGGATATAGAAGGCCATGGTATGGTAGCGCTTCAGAAAATAATGTTGACATGACGATACGATGACGAAACCACTGAAATGGACGAAACCCCTTTTGATATGAACGTGAACGTAAGCCTCCCGATGCAACTTGCCGTTAGCTGGTTCTTGCGCAAGACGCTGAGACAGTCGGACGGACACACCGCGTGTGGGTATGTGTGGGTGCGTGTGCGCATACATGCGTTGCCTAGCCGTCGACAGATGGTCGGCCTGTGAGTCATTGACGGTCGTCGTTGTGTTCGTCTGCCAGAGCAAACGCTTCGCACCCCTTGTCCGAAAAGGTTATTAGGCCTGTTGTTGATTTTCTATTGTAGAAGGGCACAGCTAAGATATATTATTGACTATTAATTTTGGTTATCGATTGCGCTGCGATTCACTGGAAATGCTATCTTTCCTTTGACCGTTTCAAGAAGCAGCGGCCATATTATTTTATCGCTCTGTGAAGTCGGGTAAGTCTCGCGACCAGAAATTTACGATTTATGTATGGATGTAACTCGGACTAACTCCCAAATCGGTGGCGTCTTCCTGGTAAACAGGATCGTGCTATTTATGTAGAGCGTGTATTTTTTTTACAATGCCTTTAGTTCGTACGCAGCATAGGCCCATACGTAATGTTAGACGTAGGCCTATGTCGTGCAGATGCTTCGCAAGAGTCAACGATAGATCAATGTGTGGTGCTGTACTCTGTGTACATGTCATTGATGTCAGTCACGTATCAAGGCATTATATAGCGCCAGTTTAGAGTCTTTCAATGGCGCGGTAGATGCCATATGAAACTGTTTTGAGATTCTTGCACCACTTGGATTGATAGCAAGCCGGACATAATTATGAAGGATCGTTGTTGGGAAGATTAGAGGGCAAAAGAGATCTCTACTTTTCAGAGATTTCTGTAGCTTCTTCTTGCTTCTCCTCCATCAGTTTCCTGACGATGACACCCCTGCGAATTTCCTCCAGACTTCTCTGATGCTGCTGATTTCTTTCTCTTCTTTGACATTATCCATCCGTGTCTTTCGTCTGCCCTCCTTACTCTGAGTGTAAGCCGCAATTGTTGTTCTTTTCATCCATCGTTCTAAGTCCTTTCTTCTATAGCCATCTACCAGTTTTCCATAGCCTTCTACCAGTATCTAGTCTGCCGGGCTCTGCCCCTATATCTTTTCTTTACTTTTCTATCTGGATTGATCTTCGTAGGGGTTTCTTGGTCACTTTGCCGGGTGGTGACCAGTTCTCTTCCGGCAGGGTAAAATAAGCTGCCGGTGGGTCTCTTCTGACCTGTTACTCCTTGAGGTGTCCTTCCAATACCTGCTACCTGCGTTAGCCAGCCATTTTCGGGGTTCCCGGTGAGCCTGTCCGCCTCGCGTAGCGCCCTAGGAGGTACTTCGGCCAAAGCCTTTTCCTTTGACGGCATAGCCTCATCAGGCATTCCCTTACTTGACTGTTCACCCTCCCATCACATTGAGGTGCAGGTCGGGCTTTGGGGGAGATTTCTGTAGCATCTCTTCAAGTCACCTACAATTGAGAGACATTTATTTTATAGATATCACATTAAACCACAGCAAACCACTAGGAGAAAATGTGTCACAGTGAGGGAGTGCACGGGATGAGCATGGACATCCACAAATATGTTTTTCAGGAGGGGCGAGACACAAAGGTATTATTTAAATTTTTAGCTTGAAAAATGCTAAACATGCAGGAGTTTGAAAACATCAGGATTTTCATAGAGGTTTTTTAAATGAAATTTGAGGTGCCACTAGACTTAGGAAACAACATAGGTTCAGCGCAGTCTGTTTGTCAACTTGTCAAGGCCTAAAAGCTCAAGACCAAGAAAAAGACCTTAAACTTCAAGATCAAGACTTTGAACCTCAAGACCAAGACTTTGAACCTCAAGACCAAGACTTTGAACCTCAAGATCAAGACCAAAACTTTGAACCACAAGACCAAGACCAAGATCAAGACTTTTAGTCTCAAGACCACCAAAGACTTTGAAAATCACTCGCACCCATACATATAATTATTAAGTCAGTGCTTAAATGAAAAATAAACCAATCATTTCCTTTCATTAAAACAAAACAACACAACAGACTCTGGGCAATTCTCAAAGTCTGTCATGTGATATGTAGCTTTTTTAAAATGCCTGAGGTCGGCAACCTCGTGGGCGACACTTTCCTTAAGTGGGCCTTGAAAAACTTTGAAAAAGTCTTGGTCTTGGTTTAACAAATTAAGAACAAGACTTTTGGTCTCAAGACCAAGACCAAGACCTTTTGCCTCAAAACCCCGATAAAGACTTTTTTGTCTTAAGACCAAGACCAGGACGTTTAAGATCGAACTCAAGTGCACTCAAGACCAAGACTTCAAGACTGATGACAATACTGGTTCAGTGTATTTAATTATAATTAGACTTCTTTTAATTCTACCTTAAAGTTGCACTTTTCAGACTTTTCATTTTGTATATCATTAGTGTCTCGAGTGCTTTAGTGCAAAGAAATTTCTAAAAACAAGAAAGGACTAGTTAAAAAAAATGGTAAATTTACCAGAAGTTTGGGTGCCCATGTGGATGAGTAAGTTACCCTCTTCCGTTTACAAATAGTAGCCCCCATCCAAGTTCCATATTTTCCAATATTATTGCAGTAGGCCTACTGAAGATGGTTCAAACAATAGATGAGTGAACTGAGACCATTATGCCTTTTATATGTGTGACCGCAACATGAAAGCGTTGGTTGGGTGTCAGTTTGCTTTGTTATCTCACATATAATGTTTTGCTATTGCACTGCAGGATGAAACTGAGGCTGAAAGGATTCTGCTTGTTGACTTACTTTCTTGCTTACTACTTGATGTATAAATATTGTGAAGAGATTGTTTTTGTATGTTGCAGTCTTTTCCTCACAACCATTTATCTTGGGTTCAAGAGCACTTGAGTTTGTTTTTAAAAGGCTTCGTCTTTGTCTTTAGACTAAAACTTTTGGTTTGGTCTCGATACCAAAGGTCTCGATCTTTGTCTTAAAGTTCAAGTCTTGGTCTTGCAGTCTGACTAAGGAGTTGTTTTCATTAAAATAGCTAAATTTGGTTGTCCCATTTGACAATTTCTTTCATAGAAATAGATGGAGTTGAAGTCGGGAATTGATTGTTGAATTTTAAAAGTCGCCGCCATCTAGGGCGAACATACCTCTTCTGTACTCTACATTGGTCTTGAGATTTAAAGTCATGGTCTTGAGGCTCATAGTCTTTGTCTTGGTCTTGGTCTTGGGTTTCAGGTCTTAACAATTGGTCTGATTATATATTGTTGTATATATAGTATTATTGGCCTAAGGCCTGTGCTTCAGTCGCCATTAGTTACCAGTGCTAGAAGATTAGGCTCATGTAACATATGCTATACCACCAATCATTATCCTAATCATTATCCTTGTTTCCAGTGTCTTTGCCACCATTAGCCCTGGCTATTTGGCCGTGCTAAATGGTGTGTATTCTTTTTGATCGTTGGTTGGTTCCTTCTCGATTCTCTAGCAGAATCATTCATGCAATTAGAAAGTTTATAATTATTGTATGCGTCATCGTCTATTTTTGTTTTTGTCTTTTTCCGTTTGGTTTGTAGGCATTCTTTAAACATGAGTAAAACACATTAGCTTTGTTGAATATCTTTATAGAACATAGTGCTTTGAGAATAAAGCTGACTTATTATGTAATTTCTTGTTTTGTAGTTATTTCAGTCACTCATGCGGTTGAATGCTTTTATTCGCTTCTGTCCAATTTCTATTTATTTTTATTTTGAATGATGTGGTCTTGGTTTCCTTTGTTTCGGTTTCCTCTTAATCCTTAATACGGCACCTTACTCAGTGTGGGACCAGATGCCATCAAGTCAGTTGTAAATTACAGGTAGTGTCAATTTTAAAGATGTAGGACAAATAGTGTGAAATTCGAAGCTGGGAAGACAATTTGTTGGAATTGTGGCTCAATGAGGCTTCCTGCAGCTTTGATGGCTTTTACACCTGTTTCTGCTGGAATCTCATTAGGGGCTTCCTGTTGACAGCTATGACTCGTCTCCCAATACTTCCCTTCCTCCTCCTCCTCCTCCTCTTTCTTCTTATTTTGTTGTTCCTTTCTCTCTTCATGCTCTTCTCCCAAATCTTCCTCATCCTCAGGTCGTCATTGTATTTCACATCTTCTTCCTTTCCGCTGCCCATTTCTCATTTTCTTCATCTCCTCTTCATCCCTCTTCTTCTCCTTCTCTAGGCTTCTCATACTTGTATTCCACTTCCCCTATTTTTCATACTCAATTCCTCCTGCTCTTTTAGTGTGAACAGCTTGCATGAGTTGTATGGAAACAAAGGACAAAGAGATTGTGTGGGTAGAGTGTCTGTAGAGGGCGATTTATCTTCCCCTTGCAGATGCTTTGAATAAAGGCCAGCCAATCAGACAGTTGTAAAGCATGATGATTAGCGTTTTGACGCTTGCCCAGCTATAAATATATACTCTCAACCTGATACCAAATCTGTTTGTGCAGCTGGTGATAGGAAGAGGACACCAAATTAGACATCTAATATTGTAAAGCAGCATAATTCTGCTTACACTGCAGTAGTAATGTTACTTTATTGTATACTGTAGGCCTTGGGGCTTCCGACGATATTTAGGCCAAGTGATGACAGGAGAGGCCCTATCACTGCTATTTTGACTTTTTTACTGGAAGTGTTGCTGTACAGTAACTAAATTTAACCCATATTGAAAATACTGTTCATTAGCTGCAATTCACACAATATTTGTTTCAATATTAATTTCGAAAAGATGTGCTAACCTTTGGCTTGATAGGGTGAAGCTAAAGGAGTACTAACTACTACTTCCTTTCTACTGTCCCAGAGCTGGAATATCATACATTCCCACAGGATCTCCGTCAGTTCATTCAACCACATATTTTACCTGTCAGTTTAACTACGGCTCCTCTCCGTTTGCTCTCTTTCCTCTACTGCTCTCCCTAAACAACTGAAGACCGAACGCTTCATGCTACCATATCCTGAGTTTTTCGCCATTGTCATCTTTTTCTATTTGGATTGCGGAACATCTGTATCAGGGTCAATTGTTCATTTAAATGCTGAAGTAGGCTTAGTCGAGCTGCTGTTCGAAGAAGTCGGCAGCAGTATTCATCGTGTTTGACACAACGCAAGCAAAAACACAGTCCTTAGTGGATTAAATATTCATTCTCATGGACTTGTAACTGACAGTAACACAGTCTCTGTTGCAGACGAAGTTTCAGCAATACTACCTGCTGTGCAACAGCTAAATTGTGATGTCTTTTTCCACAGTTTATGCTTTGGACATTCTTCACAAAAACCTTGCATGGTTGAAATCTTGGTTGTATTCGACTTTATTGGAGCACGGACGATATGCACTGTGAATCTTGAATCGAAATCTGCTGTAGAGACAGCTGCATTGGGTCCTTCAAATTGCTGCCAATGTGATATATCACCTCCGTCAATTCTAAAATTCAGGTGCTAATGGCTCGGCTCACAGTTGCCTGTAAGTGAGGTTTTGGCAAACTTGTGCCTTCATCTTCGTTACCGATGTCCTTATCTCTGCAGTTGTGATCAGGCCAAATTCATAAGAAAAATTGAGAAAATATGGAACTATTCAAGCCATATTGATAAAATTTTCACCAATTGTAGAAATCTGTTAGAGACTTTTTAATTCAATGTGGTACAATATAATAGTGACGGACAACTTATATTTTATGCATATAAACTCAAATAAAAAGCATAAATTTCCGCATACAGTTTTTGAAGCTCAAGACATTACACATAAGAGCCTCTTGCTCCTAGCAAGCAAAACAGCCAAACGACATTCCAAATTCCAAATGAGTATTTCAGTAACGCTGACTTATTTACACAGAAATTTGTATAACATACTGGTCTTTTGTGCATTATTAGGATAAATTTGCAGAGTAATTGACGATTATACCCCCTCCCCAAAGAAAAACCATTGGCATATGTCACAATCAGCTATGGTAGTAGGCCTTTGCTAAAAACAATGTCATCAACATATGCATGCGATATCTATGTAGCCCAATAGCTTGCAGAAATGTTGTCTGGAATCTGTTTGTCAAACAATTTTATATAAAATACTAGTCATGTTATTGGAGATTTGAATTTATTGCAGATTTTAAGCTGCCCCTCTCAATCATCCCATTTATGCCTATGCATTTTGTTTTAAAGATGTTCGGACTGATTTCTTTCTTCTGGCTCCTTCGGTACAGTTTTTGTTATTCTGGCACATTGTTTCTGGTTCCTGATTTGACAAATAAGCTGAATTGATACGTCACACAATTTTAATATTGAACCATCTATTTCCATTCCAATGCTATGTATTGGTAGACCTTCTAACCCTCAAAGATTAAGGGGGAGAGGAGTTGGCACTAACATAGGACGGAAAATGAAATATTATTTAGTGAATGGGATTGGAATTACTCTAAACAGATTAGGTTTCAGAAACCAGTGCTAACTATCGCTAGTAAAATGTCTGCTTTTTGTTTGAGCAATTTTCTTAACTATATAACATTGTGTGTAAACTCTCCACTTTGTTTTGATGACAAGCACACCCGAGATCATATTACATAACATAAAATGTATAAAGCTGCTGTCTTCCAAGTTCTCCATGTTGTATCGTTAACGGGATCCATTGATATAATATGATATGAATATGGTATTGTTACAGATGTTGTATATATCAGAGGTTTTCAACCTTTATTTTCATTGTACCACCACGTAACAAATTTTAATGTCGGCGTACCACCAGCAAAAGTCAAATCGAAACCAACATAAATTATAATTATAATACCCACTATTGATTATTACTGACTTGAATCTTAGACTTAGAATTAGTTATTGTTA
>JAQFXW010000951.1:0-16354 GCA_034693945.1 Dendrobaena attemsi
TCCATTTTCCCCCTCAAAAATACTCATCCATTCAATTTGACCAGTTTCCCCCTGTTTCTGAAATTTATACATTATGAAATGTTCCCCCCTGTTTTCCACTGGGCGAACTTGCGCCCACTGGGTATAGGGATAGAAGCCCCTGCGAGTGCTCAGTGCTGCATTGTATTGTTTTATAATTCCTCATAGGCCCATAGCAAGAGGTGTTTAGCATAGAACGGTATTGCATATTTTGTGCCTATAGATAGACCTACGTTAGGCTCATACGTAGGCCTACGACATATAGCACGTTATAATGGACCTATTTGCAAAAAATCAATGGCAACTTAGAGTAACGAGGTGTTGCGAGCTATTCACATAATTTTTTTATTATTGAATCGTACGTGCATGAGATATTGTGTTCAGTGTATTGTGTCTGGTACTGCGGCGTATCGTTTCAGACGTGATGCATTGTTCAGCCGTCTGCGGGTTTTATGGCCTAAGTGGCGCCATGAAAACATCTCCGTCATTGCATTTTCCAAAGAAGACCCGCTTTAGGGTTAGGAGACACACGAGAACCAAGACATGAACTGAGTGCGAGTTACGCTTGATACGCCTACAGGTTGAACAGTAACCTTAGGCCTATGTGTTATAACCGAGACTTTTCTATAGCTCATCATTTTTTAATCCCATTGAGTCGATCACTGTTACTAGGCCCCTACTCTGGGACAGTAGACCTACAAATCACTAGCATGGAAACAGAAGGAAGGTTACGCTAATCGTAATCGTCTCATCATGACAAAGTGTCGTAAAACATGGGGGGGTTAGTATCAAGGCCGTAGCGAGATTTTGTTTTGAGGGGTGCTTTTCACGTCCTAAGAAATTTTCCTTTACATTAATTTTCTGGAGGTGTTTTACCCCCCCCCCAATCTCGTAATTTCCTATTTTTTCACACTAAAACCGAACTTTTACAATATCATTTCTTCATTGGGGGGAGGGGGGCTGTTTAAACACCCAAAACACCCCTCTGTCTACGGCCTTGCTTAGTATAACGAATAGGCCTAAATACTGGTACCAAGAATCTTAGATCGAAGATCGAGTTCCGTGTCATAATAGCTTCCATCAACGAGGTAGGCTAATAGAAGAACTGTCTCCTCCCATAGACCACCTTCTTTCGCCAGGTGGCGTAATAAATGAGGAACATCGGCGTGAATTACTTTCCTGCAGAAATAGATTCGCGATGGTTGTAATTGTTTTCAGCGGGACCTGTGAATCATTTGAAAGGAGAGACTAATAAAAAAAGCTGCTTCCTATATCGACGACCACCACCGTGTAGGCTATCGATCGTCTGCTAAATAGAAGGAGGTGCGTTTTCGTGGACTCTTCTTCCTCTTCAGCTGGAAGAGATGGCTGCTGCGCTATGCCATCGACGTCAGTTCCGTCTCGGTTGTCTCTTCGACGTCCTCCTCGTCTTCGTCGTTCTCGCCCTGCTCGCCTCCTTCACGACCAGACCATCCGGACAGTACTCGAGGTCAGACGACGACGACTTCGGTGTCCGTGACCTTGTCGAATGCCTTCCGAGCAATAACATCCGGCGGATGCGAGAGTCCGCTGCGTCGAGGGACAGATCCGCCTGGGGCGAACACCCTGGGAGACGTGGTGACACCAGGGTGGGAAACGATACATCGTCGAATGGGATACACGTCGATCAGCGACTTAAGGTGATGCATTATTCTCCTCTTCCTAATGGCAAACCCACTTTATTCACATCAAATCAGAATGATGGGGTACTTCTTATGATCAATAGGACCTAGGCCTGTTATGCAATCTTACGATCAATCCTAAACAATCTGGGTGGTTATAGCCCTAGCTAGGCCAGTAGGCCCTATAGCCTAGCTATTCACGGCAATTCTTATTCTTTTTATTCCGGCACTATCTCAAGTCATAAACAAAGGCAGTCCAACGCTTCATCCGATAATACAAATACAGTAATATTCTGAATTTTATTAGCAAATCATGAATAATCCTAACATGAATTGGCGTTAGAAGATCCATTTATTCCAATCGGTTAAATATATGCCTGTTACATATTCTTACTATCAAGGTCATCAAGGACGCTCGGCCGCCGCTCTGTCGCAAGCTCAACTACGAGGCAGTGGAGAAGGTGACAGTGATCGTCCACTTCAACGACTATCAATTCAACGATCTGAAGAACACGATCGGAAGTCTTCTCCTCCATACGAACATGAAACTGGTGGAGGAGATCCTCGTCGTAGACGACGCGTCCTCCCTCGACCACATCGTTCAGGACGCCATCAAGTACTTCGGGGCCATTCCGAAGGCCAGGTACCTGCGCCACCGCGAAAACGAAATGGCAGGAACTGGCCGGGTGCGAACGATAGCCGCCAAGGAGGCGAAGGCAAGCATCGTCGTCTTTCTCGACTGCTGGACGATCTGCAATGTGGGATGGCTCGAACCGCTCATCGATACACTCGTCAAGGACCACAACGCGATCGCAGTGCCCCACTACGACCGGATCCACGACCCGGTCAGCCTCGATTACGTCCGGCTGACCGAGAACCAGATCGCGACGCTGTCCTGGAACCTCGCGATCCGTGTCCGTGAGACGCCATTGGCCAAGTCTTCGGTGAACGGATTCCACCACACGCCGGCGATACGCGGAGACGTATTTGCAGTTCGCAAGGAGTTCTTCTTCTCGATCGGGGCCTACGACACGGAGCTGGACGGGGATGGAGGCGGAGAGCACGCCGAGCTGTCCATCCGGGCGTGGCTGTGCACAGGGTCTGTCAAGGTGGTGCCCTGCTCCCGCGTCGGTCTGCTCAACGTCTTCGATCCCGTCAAGGTGACGTCGACGCGTAACGTTCACCGGATCGCGGAGCTGTGGTTCGCCCAGCGCAAGTCGACGGTGCTTCGGTCTTCCGGACTGCACGACCACGGCTCTTCTTCTTCGGCGGCGGCGGTGGACGTCGGGTCGGTGTCCGATCGCCGGAACAGCATCCCGATCATCGACCAGTGCAGAGATATCGACTGGTTCCTGACGCACGTCGCGACCAACATGGTGGCGCCGTCAAGCGATGCCGTCCGTTTCGGCATACTGCGGGTGAAGACGGACCGGTGCTCCCGGCTGATCCCGGCCTTCGACCGCGTCAAGCTGGACGACTGCAAGCCGGAACATTTCACGAACCATCGTCAGGAGATGCTGTTCGAGCTGACAAAGGACGGCAACCTGAAGGTGATGGGCAAGTGCCTGACGACGAAGGACAACGCCTACCTGCTGGCGGAGAAGTGCCGCCCGGGAGACACGAGGCAGCAGTGGAAGTACATCGACGAACAGCTCGTCAACGTCTGGTGCAACTTCTGCGCCATGCACGTCACTGATCCGGACACCAGGATGGAGGGCGACCGACAGATAGCAATGGCGCAGGAGTGCAACGCTGATACGTCCAACGGGGGTCTTTTCAAAAAGTGGGAGTTCCTCTTGCCGTAGTAAATACCATCGCGCCGGAGAGATGACGAAACATCGAGGAATATTGTCCCCCAAAAGGGCCACAGGCGAGCAAACACAGGGATCCCATTACCAAATCCCACCCAAATGGGAGTCGGGAATGTAGACAGCATCACGTTAATACTATCCTTGCGATGAGCGAAGAAGCGATAGAACCTTCTAAATTGAAACACACTAATACTGAAGAGACTGTGGCAGCAGTGGAATATCCTACAATGATGTCAAAAGAGAGAGACGGAAGACGAGAACTTAGTATTCGTGATGCCATTTTTGTGCCCAAAGTAAACTCTTGATAATGTATAATTAATAATTAACAAAGTTCACATGTTTTGGATACAAAATACTGTTTTCACTTTATTGTACGTACATTCATTTGTTTGCACAGTACAAGAAAACTGTGTTCAGAAAGGCTTTGGCCTATGTGCAAAGTGCATACAGATTACATCGTGGACTTTCGCATACACCATAGGTCTACTTGTTGTACAAAATGTTACCATAACATATACATTGCTAATCTGTTTCAAAGCAATAGAGTGAGAAAATTTGTGTGTTTTTTGCAACAGGCTTGTGCTTTCTGTTAGAAAATATGTAAATCCTAAATACCACAGTTTAAACCAATACTTAAATTGAAACATCAAAATTATTTAAACCTGCTTGAGTTTGCTTAAATACTTAATCAAATAACTGTTAGGAAGATAAAAATTATAACTTGAAAATATGCAAATCAGAAAAACTGAATTTCCCCCAATGCTGCATTTCTATGAGAAGCGTTTTCAACATTTCCCAAGTTGTTTTAACGTAGGCAGGTATTTCTTCAAGACCACCATTGTTGTGATTCACCTCGTTTTTCACATATAACTAGAAGTTCTTCAAGAAGAATAGCAAGATCTGTAAAAGACGAGCTGATATGAAGTATAAAGAAACTGAGAGAATCGATCCTCCAAAGCTATGACTTTTTTTAGAATAAGCTTAACCAGTCAACACTACTTGAAAGAAACATCACGTAAGATACTCTTATGGGCACGAAAACTACAGCTTAAAAACGTCCAACAGTTTTTGGATAAACAGAATCTAAGCCACGAACACAGCACTTACAGACAAATGCGATGAGTTCTTTTGATAGATAAAGTTTTATTGGCAAGACAAACTTTTTCTCCAGCCACCTGTGATGCTTTGTAACGTTATAAAAACATTTAACACATTAAATAACATTTTATTTATTTAACACCAGCCATCTATCTGTGCAGTCCGATGATCAGCAATACAGCACACGAGTTCTTTTATGATTAAATGCTGTTCATGCATTATGGCAGAGAGACAAATCAGGTAGGATACAGCAGCATCGAAACCCTAAGCCAAATGGAACACACAAGCTTCAAACAAAAATAAAGAAATAAAATGTAATATCCAGCAATAAAATTGTGTAGAATAAACAGAAGAAATTGTCACAATAACATCAATCAATCTACGATTTTACATGGCGCCAAGTCAAGATCTCAACTTGGAGATCAATCAAATCAGATATGCGAGTAATCTAAATTCAGTAACCCTCTCAACCTCGACATAAAATGACGGGTAGGATACTCTGTTAGGCACCCTTGTAACTGCATGACTGTTTATGGCACCATATAAATCGTCATTATTATTATTATTATTATTGGTGATGGACCACAGGAAACTACCATATAATGAAACCACACAATATGTAAAACATTCGGTTCTTAGAGGCAAGACCTCAAATTTCTTTACAAACAAATGTTAATATCGAAATACGAAATACGTGTAGTACCAAAACTACTTGATGTACGTCAGGAACCAGATATTTCTCATCAGCTGTTCTTTTAATATCACTTAACGTTAACAAGCAATTTCCTATCACTATCAGCTTTGAACTTCCTTTTGGTAATGAAGCCACTCAATCAATCATTCAATCAATCAAAATCTGTATAGCATCCTTTATAGGTTTGAACACAGAGGTAATCTATCGTTGCAGTCGTTAAAGTCCATAGACAAGCGCATGGAAACAGCTTATTCACAAGCATTGTATCGTGACAGAGAAGTTGACGAGATTTCAGGTGAAGATCAGTGTGGTTGTCAGAGCATCCCAGGGATGCAGAGGTTCTGAACAGAGGTTAGGGCTGGTTTCACTAAGGGCAAGAAATCATCGGAGGCAGAGGATTTGATGGATTTCTCAGCGAATTCTCAAAAAAGAGGTGGAAACTAATATATCATTTTGTGAATAGACAATAGATAACTACAACTACTAGCTTATTGCAATGAACCAGAAATATGAATATTGATATAACGTCTGTCCTCTGGTCTAAACTATAGAAGTTTCAGGCAGTAGCTCAAGCTAACAGTACAAGAACATCTTAGGGTTATCGACATGTAGACAGTAGACGCACTACACTAAGACTTAGTTAGCACGTTCAAACTGCAATCAGAACTAGAGTTTCTCTTTTCACCTGTGTCGCTAATCAGTTTCAAGCCTTCTGGGTTACTCCAAGTATGTCATGTGCCCATGATGTTTATACGACATCTCATTTCTGATGTAGGTAATTTAATGCTGAAACGAGGCCATTTCTAAGGTCGATCACCAGGTCCTGTACAGAGACCAAAGACATTTGATCCAGTCAGGACTTGACATTTCAAAGTCAAAGACTTGGTACCTCAAAACCAGCAACTCTGAAGTCACTGCCCAGTAAAGCCAAACACAGGTTCTTAAAGCCCTAGGCACCTAATGAGGACCAAACTGTTAAATCTGCACTGAACATTAATTCTGTGTAAGTTTCCATGTCCGACATCTACATTAGTTTCTTAACTAACCAATATTCAGAATGCAAATTTTCCAGAAAAATAGAACTATTTAAATAACAAGACAGTTAGAACACACTTTGCAAGTGCTATGTATTGTGTAACCAAACTGTGAGCAAACCCTTTGCCAAAAACTTTACAACGAAAAATAATTAAAAATTAATGTTCTGCCAAATATAACCAATCGAACAAACAACTGAGAAATTATACGGTTGAAGTAAAATTTGGTGAAATTTGAGGCTGATGGGTGGCCATAGTGGCTCCATCATTAGCTACAAATTGGGGGGGACATGCTGGGAAACAAAATCAATACCTGGCAACATGCTTTCAAGCACCAGTTCAACAACAAACATAGTCAGCAGTTTCTTACCCTATTTCAACTCGTAACGAAAAGTTCCCATGAAAAGCATGCACCTCGGACAAATAGCGATAGTTACCAGAGAGAAGGAATGATATTGAAAATGTGTACTTTGATAGATGATGCTTCCACCTATTTATGCCAGAATCTGCCATTTCTTTAGACACAAGAGACAGCAACACTTCACACAGTAGGTGGAAAGAAAGACAAAAAGACCAAGAATTATAAACATCACAAATCTCCATACGGAGAAGGACTTTCATTCCGGGAGATTACCAGACAGGTCGATGGAAATGAAGGAATGGAAAACCGATCAGTAGCCTTTCCCAAACTGTGGGTCATGACACAAACATGGGTCGCAAGGTATAGCATGTGGGTCACCATATTGCTTTGAGGAATATTTATATTTCATTGTATTAATTCTATTTCATAAATCCTGTAAAATCAGCAACTTTATTATGTTACCAGCCCAGCATGTTAAAATCACTGGACAAAAAGTCGATCAGGTTACAATTAAACGTCAACTCAGATCTTGAAGTTATTTGATTTTATGAAGTCCACATTTTACACAACAGGTTTCACATAAATTTATACAGTAGGCCTGTTTGAAACAACAACATCAACCACTGCCCTCTTCAATTGCGAGTAACGAGACTGCCAAGATATTTACAAAATGTGTCCCAACTCAGAGATGTTTGGGAACCGCTGCAGTGGAGCAAAGTGTGATGTCAAATTGCAATAATGCCAACTACATACATTTGCTGCAGAAGAGGTCACGAGAAAAAGATGGACAGATAGATAGACCGAGGAGAAAGAGAGATTCAGACAAATTGAAGAGCACAGACGAAACAAAGCCTCAGACCAGACAGAGAGAAACACCGTGATCGAAATAATGTCTACCAATAACCAAGAGATAATATGAAGATAGACCTTAGCACATAAAGCTCATAAACAAACACCATACATTACACAAGAAAACTGATGTCGGGTTTAAATTACGATTCGTATTCACTGGAAGTTCACAGGTTTTTCTTCGAATACCAACAATGTTACAACTTTGATGTCAAACACCATCTAAATGAATCTACAGAACCTACAAACCTCTGGGACTAACAGAACAGAATCAAGAGCATACTTCAAGAGAAAAAATTACAATGGAGAGATTACTTATATCTTATCACAATACGCTGTCAATACCAAATCATATATCACTTGAGCAATGACCCACCACACACAATCGAAAAATACAAACACTGAACAGTAATGAAATTATCTTTTTTTCATAGATAAACCTCACAAAGCAAAGGGTTACAGTGGAGTTCCTCTAGAAATGAAATTTAAATTTGAGATTACAATTACAAATATTATTTTTGACTTTTTTCGATAATTCCATTAATGCCGAAAGCAGCTGGAATTGTAATTATTACAATTATTAATGACAATTTACAAGAGATGGCTGAATGTTAAAGATCTTTTTCGAAACAAACAAAGATCAAACACACTTTGCATTAAACGACAAACACTTAATGAAATTCACTACTATGAAACACACAATGGACAAAGCATGAAGTAAAACCTTTATTCCAGTTGTAGTTTTCAACTACAGTTGGAACAGAACAAATCCTTTATTCCAGTTGTAATTTTGGAGCTACAGTTGGAACAGAACAAAATTTCCCCAAAAGCTGAATTTTAAGGATATAACTATGATCAAAATTCACATCAGATTCCATGCTGCATAGCTACAAACATTTGTTCAAATATCTTAAAATCTTTTCGGCAGAAAACTCTTTGACCATAGATGTATTATTGTATAACGCATATTTACTTGAATAAAAACAAGGTTGTAATGGTGTCTACGTGTGCAATAACATCCTGTGTACCACAAATAACAACATCAAACACACCGAACCTGCATACCCAAGCAGTTAACACAGTGCTGTCAAACCATTTTGACGCTGCTGGCCACCAAACACGTTGTTCTTGAAGCCAAGGGTCGCAAAAGTAAACTCGAAGCAATAACTAACAGTTGTTGTCGTTTTTGGTTATATGTGTGTTAACATATGTTGTGGAACAATCGTAACAAATAGTTGCATGTATGTGTCGTGGGAAATGTATTTCAGCGTTCACGTTGTCAAATGAAGAGCTAAGTTATGAATCAATAGCTATGAAAGTGGACCAGAGCGAGAGAGTCCTTGGCATCATTTTACACAAATGGCTTATGTTTAGCCAACTCTTACTGGTCACTTAAAATTGGACAGCACTGTTTATTTGAATCAGTCACATAATATTGATGGTGGAAATGCAAAGCAATTAGTTATTAATTACACCATGTATCAGATGGAGTAAGGTTAGAGAAAACCCCAAGTTTGTATCACCATTAAAACACTACTAACAGCCCTGGACTCAAACCAGATTAGGCCAACTCTTGTAAAAAATAGTGCTGCACTATGCTTTGTGAACATTCCATGCAGGCTTCGTATACTATGGAAGATCAAAGCATTGATGATCTTATTATCTGTTAATGATATTAACACAAGCGTTACCTGCTGCAAAATACTGTTATCACAACATGTGAACATGGAGGCTATTGGAATACGCATGCTTGTCATCATAAAGCACAGGGATATCTGAGTTGAGTGAAACTCCATAGAATTAAATCCAGCGTTAGAAAATTACTTCTGGGTCATTGTAAAGTTGGGCATTGGTTGGGTCAGATAACAATTATTGTCTTCTTAAACCTTCACCACCTACACTTTTTCCCTACAGACAAATTACGAGATTGAAGAATATGCAAAATATAACAGGACTAAACACCAAAGATTATCGTAATAGGCAAAAGTTTTAGCAATCACCTACCAAACCAACAAGACCCATAAGAGAATAGCACTTTGGAGATTACAACAAAAGCATTATTTCTCCATGAGCTGCACAGCTCTAGGGAAAACCAAATAAAACTGGAGAGGAAGCAAGACACCAGATCATCAACGGTTAGCAAGCGCAAAATATACAGTTTACGCAATCAAATCTTAGAAGCGTGCAAAGAAATCATCCCATGCAGCTAAGGAAAAAGTTAAAATAAAATAAATAACAAAGGTCCTGGAGCCGTAAACTGGCAAAGCTCATTATCAACAACAGCAATACATATCCAGCAAAAATTCTTTGAAATGCACCTCCAACAAAAAACTATACAGATTACAGAAAACCGTAAGAAAGGAATATCTACACAATAAATCGATCATACTTCGGGATAACTTACCAACTGATATGAGAAAACCAAAACTCCTAAGCTGCTTCATTCTGTTAAAACAAAACCGCTCTCAACTAAGTTCGCTACTACATCACGCTTTCTAGTGTTAAGGCTTCAAGTGTTAGAACATTGTCCGACGTAGATCTTTCACCTCGTGTAGTAGACTCTATAGAAGATGGTTTTGGACCTCCACAGTGAATAGGAATTATCAAAGATGAAGAGATAGACTCCGCTTCCTGGATACATGTGGCTCCCGCAGTAGACCTCCGTGTGGGAATCCCGACGGTAAACTGGAATGATGACGTTACTAGGCGTTGTTCTCTTCCACTGTGGCTCACTTTTGTCTAATGCAAATTTCAACACAATACCTTTAAAATGTGCACCATTAAAAAACCCATAAAAACCATAAGTACAAAATAATATAAAAAAATGCATTCTCGACTATACACCTGTCAGAATAACAAAATAACTTACTAAATTGTAAACTCCGGCACAAAGTAGGCCTACTCATAGTTTCTACAAACATTTCTCGATATACTCTACATAATTATATCCTTCAGATACAAGTTAAGTTTTAGTAACAGCCAAACTATTCGAGGCATGGGGCATGGTGTGTAGTGCTGGTCTTCTGTGCCCTACGACTGAAGAGTTGCAGGATTGAATCCACCTCAAGCCACTGCATATGGACCTTGAGCAAGTTTTTCACTCACAATTGCTCAGGGGAGGGGTTTAGTATTTAGTGGATAAGACGTTGGTAGTGGAACCAAGAATACTACATCGATGATGGAAATCCATCAGGCAAAGGGAAACTCAACCTTCTTTCGCGAGTAAATGAGACGCTTTGGCATGTTAACTCCGACTCAGGATCAGCACTCGGAAGTGTTCCTGAGCAATAGTGGACTTGTAGAGGTGCTGTAGAAATCTGCAAATAATAGGGGGTGACCGGATGTGGTTTGTTCACCGGATCCGGATGTTTGGTCCAAACATTTGCTGGATCCAAATCCGGAGAAATATCCTTGTTTGCAACAAGCCTCAGTGTCATGTGAGTCTACCATTCTCCCATGGGGTCTGTGTCTAAGTATTATTTATTGTAACTTAATTACCTAATTAATAATATTTAATATATATGAATTAGATTTGAAATTCTTAAACTACATTTATTTCTGGAGATACATAATTTCTTGCTCCTGAGGGATCAGAACTACCTTGAGCAAAAAAAATATATATTGAGATATTAATATTAATATATTAATTTGATTTCAAAATCTGAACTTCATTTATTGATATTTGCAAAGGCGGATTACCCCGCCCGGAAACGGAAAATTTCCCGTATTTGGTAGGGTTCTACTGGGGCCCTGGTCGGCCGACCGGAACATGCCCATACCGGGTGGGTGTGGTGAGTCAATTAAGCTCTGTATTGGACTATCCTTAGCTGTCAAATGGATTTTATTACCTGCATCAGTCTCCCACAGCAAGGTGTGGGGATCAATTAAACAGCTACATTCTTGTAGTGCCTCCCAAGTATCTCTCACTGTCTTCACCAATATTAGCTGTACATGGATTTTATTACCTGTTGGTGGGCTAGGGAAGGGATTCAACATGGTAGTAATTACAAATTATTGACTGGTGGACAATGCCCAGACCCTTTACCCGGGCCCGGCAGATCCTCTATCGCCCTGACCGGACCCTATACCCGGTTGAAAAAACCCCGGTAGAGCCCTAGTATTTGGCAAATCAGATACTGCCGGATACCACTAATCCAGCCGGAGAGAATGTCCGGAGCGGTTTCCGGTCACACCCTATCAAATAAATGAGTAAATCATAAACAATTGAATATAGGTAATAAACCAACAGTTTATAATAAGCAGACGAGTAGAGACAGAAATTGTTTACCTTCAAGAGCATCGGAAGTGGTAACTTCAACTGTGAGTTGGTTGGACGGTGTATCGGACCATTCAAATGAAACCCCAAACCCTATGTCGTACCCCTCAGTTGCAAATTCCCAGAACAGGCAGGACCCGTCTTCATGAGTAGGAATACGAACCTTCGAAAATTCACACAACACAGCATTTCACATCAGGAAATTGTTTAAAATAACATCTCTTCACATGTCAGGATAACAAAACCAGATGAATTGTGAAACCGTTTTGAAAATGACATCAAAAGTTCTGTTATAATAAACCATGCAAAAAGAAGTTAGCAGGACTTATTATCCTTTCTTGTCTTGCTGTTCAAATGCCTAATATTATACTTTCTTTTAACTCTTTAATGACAAGCAATCAAGCATGTACTAAAATGCATGGAAAACTAATCCATCTCATCATTAGAATATCAAGTGACGATAACATCGATTGTTATTATTATTGGTGTACAAAAAACTAATTTAAATAAAATGAAACGTTGGTGAGATAGACAAAATGCCTGCGATAGTCTTGTGACTGTCAAATTGAAAGAAAACTGTAGGCAGCCAACTCTTTCAACCACTCCATAACCAGTGACAACTAACGGTAATTGTAAACCGAAAAATACTTAGCAGAATATCAATGCATGTGTAATGTATGGTAAGACGTTCTCTAACCGTAACTGTTTCTCCTGACCCAACGTTGATGGACGAATCTGGTTCCCCACGAAGAGATTCTTTGAACTGCTTTACATCTCTACGAGTCCAAAGTGAAGCAGCTTCTACGTCCGGCCTCTTGTCTGGAAAAACATTAATTTTCCAGATAGAATGCACCTCAACTTTTGTGTATCTTTTATTCTAAATGTGACTGCGCTCATATGCAACTATGTGGATTGTGGCAGGCAGGAATTTCAAAAATTAGATATTATACCACAAGCTTTAACAGGTCAAAACAATTTACTGCAACTTTTACTCAACAAAAATATCTGTAGCAAGACTCTGTTCATGAGGAATGTAATACCAGTAGAAATCGAAAAATTCTAACTTTAACTAAATCAAAATATCGCATCTAGACTGTTGAATCTAAAATGAAGTTGTCAATTTACCGAGCGCCGACGTAGAGTTGACGTGGTTCGGCACCACGATGATATTTCTGTTACCATCAGAGGAATGTAATCCATTGGGCAAACTCAGCTCCCTGGAAAATCCTGAATGTTCAGACGAAGACGTCGTGACCAGCTGGGAATGAGAGTTCGACGGAGGCTGGAGCGATGAAGAGTATGCTGGAGGCACATTGGACGATGATGATGCGGAGGATGGCGAAGAAGGCGCTGGCACCATCTGCTGTTGGGTGGAGGATGCTGGTGGTAGCGACCAACTGTCCTGGTTGTACACCTGCATCATGTACTGAGCAAAGTGCTGCTCCTGAAGCTGACTGATTAGGTTCTCTTGCTGTAACAACAAGAAAAATCTTTGCTTATTGAAAACTCGTATTGATAGATCGCAGTATGATTACAAATGTAGTATGAATAAGCGCTAACTGGATATTACAGTTGAATTTAACCATTGGCAGGCAGCCAATTCATTCCAGATTTTATTGCACAATGCAAGGAAATGAAGGCTGAGCTGACCGGAAGAGTTCTTCCCTGAACCGAAATCAGGTTGTAAGTGCTTAGTGCCAGTGTGTTATACATTTCTCCAACCCTCCCATTCCCAAACGTCAAACTGGCTTACACAAGAGCTCTCTACACACGAAAACAATGGATAAGTGGATATCTCGTGGGCATGGCCAGAGATGGCAAAGTGTTGTTTTTGGCTTTTCTATAGAAAAACCCAAGAGACTTTGTTTTTTTTTCTCGATTTTTAGAATTATTTAGTAACATTAATTCAATGGCCTAAAATCCAGGAGTTGACTTAATACTGTAATAAAATCAACTGCTATCAATCATTTTGTGTCAAAAAATCAAAAAACCATAAAAAGCAAGAAACCAACTTTTTATCTTCCAAAAAATCTTGGTTCTTTCTACTGCTGGGCGTGGTGGACGTTGGTGCAGCGGCATAGAACCTTGCGTCCAAAGGGTCGCAGGTTCGATTCAGACCCAAGCCACACGTAGGGACCTTGAGCAAGTCCTTCACCTGCAATTACTTGTGGTATTGCGGCTTGTAAACTATGACAGGAATCAGAGTAGTAGTGGACTTGAAGGAAACAAACAAATCATATGGAGATAATCTGCTCTGATTTAATTACCTTTGCTTTTAAACAAATGTTTTCAAACTTTTTTGGCAAGGGACTCTTACTTTTTCTAGGCAGATTAGACCCATGTATTTAAGTAATTTAAACCAGCCATTATTAATGAATATTTTCACAATGTTCTCACGGATCACCACCCATATCCGCGGACCCCTGTTTGAAAAACCCTGCCTTGTACGATATGCATGGCAAAACAAATACAGGGCATTTAACATTTAGATAAAAAGTCATCAGCATTTGCACCAGTACTGCCACAAGACAAGTACAGCACAATGAGACAGAATGGTCTACGAGCAAAATTTGAGGAGGAAGAGGCAGAGAGGTTGAAGGGAAATAAATGTAGCTAGTTATCAAACAATTTATTGCTGAAGCTAGGCCAACTGCAGCAAAGTTAATGTGCTGAGCAGTGGACAAACAAAATCATGAGATCCAGTGCACCTTCATAAATTGAAGCTTACAAATTACAATTGCAGTACATTGCTTGCAATATCTGACAAGCTCATTCACACAAATTGCATGTTTTATTGCAAATAAATTTGAGAAAATAAGAGATTTAAATTGTTTAATCTTACAATTAAGTAACTTTAACAGGACAAAGGTAATAACAGCACGTTCTCTTAACTAAAATAACTAATTACTAAAAGTCTGTTTAAATAGAAGCCAAGATAGAACCTCAGGTTTATTTCCTGGAAAGTGCTGCTCAGCATAGGTGCGGAATTGCACTGCCGTCTGCTGGTTGAGAGCATTGCGTATCATCATTCTACATACAAGAAAAGCAACATAAAACCAGAACATCTGGTGCCCCGCTCTAGGACTGACATAAGGGAACAGCTGCTGGTCCTACGACCTAGAACAGTGCTTTTGTTGCACTCCATTTAGTTTTAGGGGGGCATCCCACAATGTTTCTCTTATTCTGTCAGGATTGTGCCGGGAGCGCCTCTGAGTAGATTGCCGCTCTATAAAACTTTCGTAATAACAATGATAATAACATAATCAAGAGCATGCCTTTTACCAGATTCACAAACTTTGGACTCTCTTTGTCTGTTTGTGTGTCTCTCCATCTGTCTGTCCCTCTCCCTACTTACACCAGAAGTCCAGAATAATTCTTCTGTATTATAAAGAAATCGATATAGCAGCAAATGAAAATATAAGTGCACTGCTTAAAGCAACCTACAGTATAATTCAATATAATACTTGTAAATAAGTGGTTCTATTGATGTTCCAATGTTTAGGTCTCAAGCTAATTAAGATTGCTTCTTTGCTACCTACTTGCTACGCCATATAATAATGAGTAGTTACATGGACAATAACAATTGTAGCTGATAAGATAATAATTAAGAGTTGACATTACTCTTGCGTTCTTTGTCTTCGTCTTTCCTCCTCAAGCCTTGCTTCCTCTTCCTCCATTTCGAGCCTCTTTACTCGATTTATCTCCTCTTCAGCCTCTCTCCTTCAGATATAAAAAGACAACAAAAACACATAAGTCTTATAACAAAGTTAGCATAATTCAAAGTCTTAATATACTGCCTGAAACAAATTTACTTGTAAAAACAACTTCGAAAATAATTTCATACTAAATTTAGCATAAGTTATTTTCTCCATAATTCTGCCTTAAATAAATTTAATTGCAAAAACGCTTAAGAAAATAAGTCCATAAGAAATGTAACATAATTAAATATCTCTGTCTGAAACAAATTTAATTTTAACAAAATGCACAGAAAATAATTCCATGCCAATTTAGCATAATTTGACTTAACAACAATTCTGTCAGAAACAAATTTAAAATTCATTTCAGTACTTTTCTAAAGTACTAGATATAACATAATTATGCAACACGTCGTTCATAAATCACGATTCAAACTCCTAGTTCTTAGATAACCAAAACAAACAAATATCTACTCTATACCAAACAGCCAGCACACTACAAAAATGGTCAAACAAAATAAGAAGGATCCGACTAATTGACGATGAGAAACCAACCACATAATGACATAGAAAGCGATATTTCATTAGATAATAATTTTAAAATCGAAGCCTTTGGAAGTAGTCATACTTTCTCCTCTCTTGCTCTTCCTTTTCCACTTTGTGAGCCGTAACATAAGGCGTCAGTAATGGACAAAGGTTATTCAAATTGGAAATAAATTCAACCATCGCCGTCACTTTAGGCATCTCTCCCAATTTCTGCCAAGCCAGCCTATCAAACAAAAAACACTCAATAAGATGAATTAATACTGAAAGCACTGCTCAAAATCTAAATGTTTCAAAACAGAGATACTTCAATC
>JAQFXW010000952.1:0-16347 GCA_034693945.1 Dendrobaena attemsi
TCCTAATGTATTTATATAGCACCAGTTCAGCATATTTGCTATGCATTAGGCTATAGGGTCTCATGCATGGTGTTTGCTGAGTTATAAGAGTCATAATCAAGTAGTCTTACTTTGATATGATAAACATAAAAACAGGCATACAATGGCTTAATAGAACTAGGCCCTTTGGCCCTTACACTTATTGTAACCCAATTACTTCTTATGTAATTAAGTCACAATAAGTAATACTTTAACACGGACCCCATGATAGAGCGGTAGACTCGCATGAAGCTTAGGCATGTTGCAAGCGATGATGTCCGGATCCGGTAAATATTTGGGCCAACTATCCGGATCCGGTGGAAAAATCATATCCGGTCACACCCTAGTATTTATGGGTGTTAACGAGTTCACACCCAAAAAGGAATTTTTACTTATTCTCAATGCAAAACAATATATTTGAATTAAATTTTTTATTATAATTTGTAATTCGCCACCAACATCTTTTCTGGCTACACCTCCAACATCAGCAGTTCTCAACCTTCCGAGACTCAAAGACAACGACTAAAATGTTACACAGCAGCCGACTATGAGGCCATTTAAATTTATAAGAAAAGTACAACTGTAACATAAAAGTTACATTTTTCATAAATTAACATATAACAAGTTTTATGCTGTCATATAAGTGATGGATAGCCATTGAAATGAAGAGAAGTTAAAAAAATTGATTGTTTCTTGTTTTTGATCTTAAAATATGAATTTTAGAAACTGCTCGTGGACCACCAGGTAGATGACTGCGTACCACTGGTCGTCCGTAGACCACAAGTTGAGAATCATGGTCAAGTCAAGTGATATGAATAATAAATATATCTACAAACTAAAAATGCATAGAAAAATAGAAGTCATAACTGGAAAGCCCCTCACACACTTAAAAACCAAAGTAACAATAGCATCACTTCAGTCTTTGGATTGAATAGATAGATACAGAAGATTCATCGTGAATATTGACATGACATAAATACCAGAACAGTCATTGGAAACAACATTGCGTGAATGTGTTGTCATGTCTTTACTGGAAGCTCCGTTCTTCCATGGTGGCTGGGTTTCTCTGAACTGAGCTTTGCGAGCTGTTGGGTTTATATATGACATGTTTTCTGCAACTCCATATGCATACAATTCGTCTTTATTAATTGCCACTCTGGAAAACACAATAACACAGAATGCATTCAATTTCAGACAATAGAAACTTCTCCCAAGCTACTGAAATCTACGATGGTTTTCTCAATATTCCAGTTAAAGGGTGGCCAAAAGGTCAATTGTAGAGTGCATACATATGAGTTTATTAATAGCTTCCTCTGCATGAATGACACTGCAGTAGTCTTGATTTTGTGTGGCCCACCTGGTCATGCAGAGTTTTTGTAGTCTGTGTAGAAATGATGCAAAAGACACTTTTTGGCCTATTTAGAGATGATTTGTTTGCTTTTCAAAATGAATGTATGCGTAAAAACTAATAGGGCGCTTATATAAGCTGAAGATACAAGCAATGACTATGAAAATAAATGTCATCAGTTTTTAGGGGTGCTTATAGAAGATTTCCTTTGGAAATGACTAGAGAAAAGGTCACCAGTTTCTTGGTCTCAGACAGTGGGCCCGCAGTTTGAACAATAGTCATTTTGTGGCCCGCGAAGCCAAAAGTTGGACAGCACTGACGTATAGGAATTGTTTTAACTGTTTGTAGAAAGGGCATGCCGAATCGCAAGTCAAAAGCAGGCATAACCAATGCAAGTATTTTTCACTAACTTCACAACATCTGGAATATCGTTCAGGAAAGCCTCGAATGAACCAAAGCCATACTGCCTCCAGTTGAGTCGATCACCAACAAGAGTCTTGTAATCTCTCTCAACATTCTTCAACGGAACTCCACCAGCTTTCGATAACAACACCGAGCGAAGATTCTTCTTGACGCTCTCCATCCAGACTAGAGTAGACCCCAAAAGACCTTCATAAAACGGACAAAATCCACAAAAATACTCGATTTCAATAGGCATAATTCAAATGTAATCAAAATACCTTTGACCGATGAGAATTCTAAATTCAAATCTATTGTCAAAACCCTTAAGTCATTACAGAGTAGATAAGTTGAGAACACAAATTTTATTTTATAAGCTACAAAATGAAACTATTTGACTCCGTTGTTATACCGTGATCATCATTTAGGGGATAAAGTTTTCTGCAATTCGCGTACTCATTAATACGGTGTCTAACTGTCTATGTATAAAACAATTTCGGCAATAATTTCCCTTCGACAATTCGGGTTTCGACGAATCGCTACAATACCGTGTAAGTTAACTCGTGCACAGAAGTTAATATAGCGTGAAAACTATTTAATATCTTGTGAAAACTAGTTAATATCTAGTGTACACGAGTTAAAAAATTGTGCGTACGGTATTGTCAGCTAGGGCAAACATTTAGAAATGGGGGCAGTTTCTTTCTACCGAGAGTTGTCAATAGGCGGAAGCTCGGTCCACAGATATAGACCGCGGAGTATTGGTGGAGTACGCAGTCGGCATGTTAAACAAGATGTTGAATTTTACATATCGTGAGAGTAGTTTCGGGTCTGGTTACCCATCGTGAGGGTCAAACAAGATGTTGAATTTTAGACATCGTGAGAGTAGTTTCGGGTCTGGTTACCCATCGTGAGGGTCGGTTAGGGTCAGGTTACCCGTCGCGAGGGTCGGTTACCCGTCGTGAGGGTCGGTTAGGGGCAAAGGTGTACAATCGGGGCGTGCAATGTACACACAACCCACTATGGCGGCGGTCAATCCTTATTGGTTACCTAAATATGCATGGTCTATATACATCTAGAGGACACCTTCAGCCGTGACGTCATGACATAATTCAATCCTTCCACGGCGAATTCATGAATGATATAAAAAGACAACATGCGACTGCAAGCTTGATGTACGATGAAAATCTAACTTAAATCTCGAAACTGGATGATGACAATCTAACTTAAGATGGATGACGCTATCACTTTAATTATACGATGGAAATGGAGTTTAAATTCGGAGCAGTGTAATTGACAAGAACTATAATCGGGAGCTAGATTTTAACTATGCATATTAACATTTCGGTGCGACCTTGTGCGCATTACAATTTTACGAGGAAATGAATAAACATTTAGCAAGATATACGATGAGAATCTAGCCTACTCGAAGCAGGATAAAAGATGAAAATATAACAACTGAAAGCATGATATACAAGTAGACAAATTTCCGGTAGAGGACATTTTGGTAGACGAATTTACACATAGATTTAGATTCTCAATTCGGGAAGGTGAACTCCATGCGCCATTTGAATAAACCAATCAGCGTAAACGGGTTATCCAATGAGACTGTGTCAAAAGACTGTGAATATTATATGCCCCGATTCTACACCTTTGCCCTTCATTCAATAACTACCTAACAGCAGTGATGAAGTCCGTGTTTTTGCATATTCGGACTTGAACTTTCAGTACTCGGACTCGAATTTGACTCTGTGATGATCTCCTCATCGTGATTTTCAGGTATTGTATCTCTACAGAAATATGACCTGGCCAGGATGTTCCACTAACCTATATACTTACGCAATCAAATGAGATTCTCCTGAAGCAAAGAATCAATTTTGAAAATAATAAAATACGCCAAACTACACTTTTACCTTTCACATGTACTTACTTGTACCATTATACGAGCCATTTTAGCAGTCTCTCTTCTAAAGACAGTCAGATCGACAAATAGTATGGTAAGTGACACCAAAGTATCATTGCCTAACAAAGCAATGGCTAAGAATGAAGAGGTGACCCAGCACCTAAGAGGGAGAACTTGGCTTGTCTATGTTCATTGTAACTGTTGAAAGAGATATGTAAATAAAACATTATTCTGCAAAAGTAAAGAGGGACATGTTGCACTGGTTGACAGATAGTAATGTTGTTACTGTTGTGGCGTTATATGGTGACAGAATCATTTCTTACTTACATTTTTAGCTGTGTTACTGTTTGTTTGAATCTTAGTAATACTTGTTGAATGGTTTGCTAACTGGTGCAATATGTTGTTTGTGTGTAAATAGCACTACATCACGATAAGGGCTCCTCTGAGTAGATATCTTGAAGGGGGCTATTTAATGACTCAGAATTACTGAGTGTATATATTTAAATTGCATATATTCCTAGTAATTTTAATTACACTATAATAATTTACTAAGCTCGTGGCATATGCCATAGTGGAGATCATGTCGTGTGCCCAATGACTATAAATATTGCACTATTAAACTATTTTCACACTCTTTCTTATATACTGGTTTCTTTAGATTTGACGAATGGCGAGTGAAGATTCTGAATACAGCAGTGATGTCCTGGAGACTTTCGTACAGTTCCTGTCAAAATCATCTCCCACGCACGTACGGAGTGTTGCGATGCAATATCTGCTTGGCTGCACTGGAACAGATGAAGGGAGGAAGTTTATCGGAAACAATCCCACTTGCCTGGCATCTGTCGTTGAACTGACAGAAGACGAAGAGTTTGAGATTTCACGTAATGCGTACAAGAGTCTTGTAAACCTTGCTGCAGAATTTGAAACTTCCTTGAGATTAGCCAGTCTTCCAAATTTCAGCAACTTTGTCTTGAAACTGTTGAATTGTTGTTTGTCTGAAGTCAGCGTTCATGCTTACAATGCCTGTAAGGTCGCCGCAAATTTGTCCCGCTGGGAAGAGTGCCAGGCTGTAATAGTACTCTGCCTGACTACTGAAGACAGGGACTTAAACGTGTATAAAGTTGTCGACATTTTTTCTAAAACACCTGAAAGACTAGAACATCTGGCAAGCTTTTTGGCCAACATGAGCTGTCAACAAGCAACGCGACTGCTGATTCTGGACAAAAGTCGATGCATTCTTCAGAGGCTGCTGCCCTTAATTCAGTCCGAGTCGGTCATTATTCGTCAAGGTGTGGTTAGAACTTTAAGAAACTGTTGCTTTGAAACTGGTAAGTACTCTTCGATAACTGCTGTTGTTGATAATCCAGTTGATGCTAATGCTTAATACATGACACTACATGTATGTGTTTTGTGTTAGAAAGGCATGGTCTAATTGTGTTTAGTGTTTTTAAAGATGTGTGTAATCGAGTTATGCTCCCTTCTCATTATCTAATAGTGATGTGGTCTCAAGACCGCGGTCTTGGTCTCGAGACCGAAAAATGCGGTCGTGGTCTCTGTCTTGAAGGTCTTGGTCTTGGTCTTGAAGGTGCGGTCTTGGTCTTGCAGGTGCGGTCTTGGTCTTGAAGATGCGGCCTTAGTCTTGAATGGCTGGTCTCGGTTTAGTCGGTTGATCTTGGTCTGGCACCTTTTGGTATTGGGCTCAGTGACATAGCGAGCCGAAATGCCGCCCGGGGCGACGACCGAAAATTCCGCCTGTGCAAAATTAATTCTGACACCCTTTCTTAGTCATTCACCCAAAATTGTTCCTATAATTACTATGCCAAATTTGTTGATGCCCTTTTTTTAGTCATTTGCCCAAAGAATTTCCAGTTACTCTGCCAATTGGATTTCAGTTTCGAACTGTTCAGTTCGTAAGAAATGATTGTTATCAATAGAAACGTGTCTTGTTGCTTCTCTAATGTAAACTTATGTGACAATAAAGTGGAGAAGTCACAAGTCAAGGCCAATGAAAGGAATAATATTCGCATGTCCACAAGTTGGCTTTGAAATAGATTTGGTACTTGTGAATATAAGGCAACAAACATCTGATTTGAATTATGGGATTTCTATGTTATTTAAATTCAGATTTGTTCCATTGTTTTTAGACAATGATCTTGACTTCAAATGTTCTCGGACCACTTGGTCTTGGTCTCGACCACTTGGTCTCGGTCTTGGACCTCTTGGTCTTGGGCCCCCCCGTCTTGGTCTCGATCTTGGTCTTTCATTTTTGGTCTCGTGCACAACACTGTTATCTAACAGGTTATTAAATACTAAGCAGTTCTGCTTGTAGCCACGGTAGATGATACTTCATATGCAGATTACTTGAAAATGTATATTCAAGAGCTAGACATTTATCTCAGGCTACATGCTTTTAATTTTGCATTTCCTCCATATTTCGCAGTGCATTAGCAATAAAAAGCTGTGCTGGTCAGACGATGCTGATTTGACTATGCCAAGTCTGCCTATAGTGCTCTGTCTTGTCCGATATGCTATTGTATAAATGCGTTTGCACGAAAGCCTATGATCCTAGTTTGTGTCAGGACAAACTCCGTTGAGGTCGACTCAACCTTCAGTTGCTAGGCGGCATTGAGATGTAGAGTGAATGGGATTGGGCTTCTTGCATGGACATCAACTCCTAAATTCGACTCCTGCAATGGCCGATGATCATTCATTCATAGTCTACTGTACTTGTGATTGAGAGTGGAGTATTTTGGTGCATTGTTAATGTCGGTTTTTGCTGTTTTACCGATTATTAGATAAACCATCAAACCGCAGGTTCGCTGACTTCAATCGACTTCCTTTGTTTGGACTGAACTACCGCCTCTTTATTTCTGCAGGCCTATAATATCCCTATGTGATCATACTGCAATAAATCTGTCAGTTTGAATGCTAATAAACAGAGATTATTATTGTTATGTTTTTAGGGGTTTTTTGCTTGAGGCAGAAAAATTCCTTGGGCTCTAAGAGGCTGTACATTTAGGCGTTAAGGGTTTTCGTCTCCATCGTGTTGCAAAAGTTGTTAAGGGTTTTAGTCTCCATAGTGTTGCAAAATTAACCCAATTATTTTTATCATTATTGGTCTATATCTTGTTTTGTGCTAATGCGAATATTATAGATAAGTTTCTTAATAAATTTTGAGATGTTGTGGTTTTTAAAATGTTCACAAAACACTGCACATCTACCATGTAGAAGTTTCAGAGCTGATATTTTTTGTAGAGTATCATGAGTGGTTGTTGAGTGAAGCGGTGGATCTTCTGCCACGATTGCTTCTGCCTCTGGCTGGGCCTGAGGAGTTTGATGATGATGACATGGAAAAGTTGCCCGATGATCTACAGTATCTGGGAGATGATAAGAAACGGGAGCCAGAGGAAGACATTCGAAAGATGCTCATCGAAACAGTAAATAAGGTACGATTATTAAATTAATCACCGATTTAAATTTCAGAGTTTATGAGAATGTGCCACATCTGGATATATTTTCCTGTTTTATTGTTATGTGCTAATATAGTCAATTTAGTCATTGTCAATTAATATATATAAAATATAGTGTTAATATTATTTATATACATAATATATTATGCAAACTTGCACATAATATATATCACAATTAAATTTCAGTTGTTTTGGAGAATTCTGTATGGTATGAATTAAATAACATTTCATACAACAATCAATTCCCATCTGAAGTATAGATTTAGCTATGTTGTAATTTTTTATCTTCTGGAATCTTTACTAGAGCTATACAGATATCACTTTTTTGCCGATACCGATTATTAGAGTAGCCCATTATACTGATACTGATTATTTCGAAATTTAAATGTGAATACTGTCTGCTTAGTCCACACACGTTGAGTGTGGCTCTAATTCTATACCCCGTCAGCTCGGATTCTCTATAACTATCTAATTAGATAGCAGCAAGTTGCATTAACTGATGATTTGATCAAACAGTTTGTACAGAAGTCTAGCACAATGTATTAAGGACAGACTAATAGTAGCATTCAAGCATTGATACATCACATGTAATTATTTAAGGCTTTAATAATTTAATATATGCCACATTTCACTGGTCTTGTACTATCAATATTATTTATGCCTTACAGCTGTGACCTACTGCATATTGAGTATAGGCCTACTATAGTCACTTAGTAGCGTAATGCTAAGTAAAAGAACAGTGAAAGTATCGATTAAGAGAAAAAGAACACAGATATATACGCTTTTTGTGACGATCTTCGTGGAAAAGACGAACGAATACATATTTATTTTAACATCTTTGCGGGATGTTTATAGACTCGGTAGATGGCAGAAGGTGCCATTAATGCGTTCGGTGTGTCCATGAGCCCAAAGTACGATACACCGTACACACAACAGTCTACACGCCAGGAAGTAGTTTTAAATCATTTGGCTGCATTCTGGCAAGTGATGATAAATCGTGAGTGGTGAGCCGTCAAAATTAAGAGAACATATTTTTTAGTATCGGCACCGATTACAGCTGCCGATACTGATTATGCCGATTACCCTAATAGTCGGCCCGATACTGATGTTAGCATCGGTACAGTTCTAATTTTTTACTAGAGCTAAGTCATTTTACTAGTGCTAAGTCATTAAATGTTAATTTAACATACATAAAAATTGCAATGTTGGTCATAACTTTTCAGCTCTGTGCTGTCAAAACTTGCCGTCAGTATGTGAAGGATAAGAACACGTATGTGATTATTCGAGAACTGGACAAGTGGGAACAGTCGCCAACAGTCTGCGTCGCTATCGAAAACCTCGTTCAGGTCTTGATCGCTGATGAACCAGAAGAAGGAATGGAGAACTTGAACTCCGTTGAAATTCCTGAACATGTTGATGCTAAGTTGAAAAAATGGGAAAATACTACTTCACAAGACACTAGTTAACATTTAAACATTGTTAGAGACACTTGAAGAATTAAAAAATTTGAAAGCTGTTGAGCTTATGATCCTATCTGAAGATATTGATGTTGAAAATCACACAGTTTTTGAATGATTTCTGTATGTTGCCCCACGCATTGCCATTAAATTTTTCATCTCGGTTGAAAGGACTCAAATTTCTAAGTTCGAGAATAGAAGAAAATGAATGCTTCAAATCTCACAGCAAAATGGCAGCATTGCCATGGAACTGGACAAATATTGGCAAGATATGAGGCAGCAGGGAGAGGTCCAGAACTCGCTTGCATTCTGGAGGAGTAGAAAAGCAATCTACCCGAAACCGTTCCTTCACATATCACTTTATATACCATTTAGGTTCTAGGGATGCCTGTACAGTACGAAGGACCCTGCATGACAAAGTTTATTTTGTCTGTACAAGGGATTGTACACTGTACAGGGCTGCAGAACAAGGGGCTGTACATGGAAACTTTGCACTGGGATTGAACACTACAGAACAAAGTGTCTCGACAGGACAGAATCGATTTCACTACTGGATCCGTGATCTTATTTTTGCTGTTGTTCGGGGTTCATAAATGTGTGACAGGGGCTCAAAACCTGTCACAGGTTGGTTTCTGACATTCTTATTGAGTCATATTCTACAATAAATCTGCTACAAAATACTTTTTACAGAATGAAAATATCTTTATTCTAATTGAAGTTATACTCATTTGAAGCATTAATCAGTAGAAATGCAACAATTGAGAAAAATGACTACAAAGTTTCTGAACGTTTTTGTCATCAAAGTCTTTAGTTGGTTGTATTTGCATAAATGAAACAGTTAAATACAACTATCGAATAGAATATTGAAGCTATATTTAGAAAGATGAGACACCACACTATATGAAATAGTTCGGTCAGTGAATGAAAACACAGTCATTTAACTTCTTAATGGATATTTTGACACCACAGTTCTAAAATGTCTTTTTTTCCTCCTACCAAACATTGGAATTTAACATAATTAATTGTAGATTTTGAAAGTAGACATTTTTTTAATTTAAAATATAGACATGCCATAAAATAAAATTCTACATTTTTGACCCCATCACCTATTTTAGCTTGTAGCTCATTAACTAGAAACCGACAAGCGACGAGTTTTGAGCCCTGCCGTCACATATCACTGGAGGGCTTTTGAACGATGTTGAAGGATCATTTATTTGTACCATCTTATTAACTGCTGTTTAAGTGCGTTTTGTGGTGCATTAAGTCATTAACTTTTAGTTAGGCCTACATTATACATGTGTTGGATTTAACAATGAACTCATTAGAATAAAATCACTGAAATAATTAAATATTTGTATACAAGGCGAGACACTATAATGTTACACAATGGACTATGATCGATCATCATGACTAAAGGAGAAAGTAATGCAATTTTTCAACAAATTTTTTTGTGGGTTATATTTAATAATATATTTTATGATGCCTTTCTGATGTAAGTCTAATTCTGTATGCTTGCTTTCAATAGAACTTGTTTCCTGTTGTCACCAAAGGATAAGCAATGGTTGATGCTGAGTTTTGATCATCGTTTCATTTGTTGGCAGTTTGTTTACAAAGTTGAGGCAAGGACAAGTCGACAACTATAGTTTCAAGTGATTCCACAATTGTCCTCAACCTGATTCATGCAACAGATAATAAGCCACAACAGCTGAACAGTCGAATCCTAACTGCTTCAATTTTAGGGCCAGCCAAACCCGAATGTAACTAAATCACTAAATCAAGAATCTGCAGGATCAAATATTTGCTCTATCTATTTATAATATTTGCAATTTCATTCAGCTGACTGAAATGTGCTACACCCTACTAAGATAATTTTCCAATGTGTCTGACAACGAGCTGCTCTAAGTCACACTTAGCATGTATTTTGAACATGAATATCAAGAGGTTTTTTTACTTTTCAAGTCAATTGTAGACCCTGTAATTATTATTTATGTCTTTACAGAACAGATACACAGAAAATTGCATCTCAACTCAAAAGGCAACTATCTCCTGTCTAGCTTAACATGAAGTTGCATTTCCACTGCTCAAAAATTGCAATAGAAACAATGTTAAATGTTCATTTCAGTTGCTATTTTAGTTATAATCACATTAGGCTTACTCTCGATTTTTTTTAACCATAAATTGTCAATATGGAAACAATAATCAATTTTATTTTTACATTTTGACAAAAGCTTTTAAATCAATGGGACTCGAATAGATTTAACTGTAGGGAGCAGACCATACTTCTTGCAACATTGAAATTGACACACCACTGTTTTCAATTAAGTAGGCCCTAGGCTAGTCTAAGTAGGCCCCAGGCTAGTCTAAGTAGGGCATATGCTACAGTCGTCTCACCTCGGCGGGCTGTGATTAATACATTAGGCCTAACGAATATTCGATCTAGTAAAATTTGACAAAGCTATGTAAATTTGGCACAGATTAAGTTGAACACAAGGTCACCCAAGATAAGCCTACATCTTCGTTGAATTAGTTAGCGCCTAAAGTTAGCAAAATTGAACAAGTAAGCCTAGGCCTGTGACATCAATTAGGATTATAATTGGGCCACCTAAAACAGCGTCTTATGACTAGGTTAAGGAGGCAACTTTTTTCACAGTTTTGATTACTGGCCTTGCACAATAATAATAATTATGCATCCTGCTGTTAATTTTCACACAGATCATATAAGCTTAGATCGGCAGGAGTTACGGCTATACAGTATAGCCTACATGTAAGTCTTCTAAAGTGACAGACAGCACTGCTTTCTCGCATCTCTGCATCTTCAATGGACGTAGGCTTCTGCCCTAATATCATGCAGTCATGGACCGAGTCGTGCTGGACCAGCTGACAACTCGTGCGTAACCGTCGTCGTCGTTTTTGTCTGCGGTCGTTCGAAGAGATTTAATTGCAGAGACTGGAACATTGGGCGTGGGGGGGGAAACGAGAAGAGAATAGTCACATACAGTATTTTAGTCAGGGCCGCATAATGATAGCACATGCGCTGTTATAACCATAGGCGTCGAGTTAGACCCAAAAGTGTGAGGGCCCAAAGCAGGACTGTTTAAAAAAGAATTTCTATAACTATACAATTCTAGCACCTAACGATTAGGGGGTCTGGGGGAGCGTCGCAAGCTCCCAAGCGGGTCTAGGGCGGAGCACCAGTAGCCAACGAAATTTTGACAATTTGATACCAAATGGAGTGCATTTTGGGCCCTTATTTACTTCCAAATTGTCAATGCTTATCTTTACCCTCCGTCTACAACTGGGGTCACAAACGATCCGAAAGATCTTCAACTAGCGCTGCATATCCTCTTAGGAGATATAATATCGACTTAGCAGGGTCTAGACAAGGGTGGAAAAAACCAAGATTGCTTGAAAAAAAGAGTTGTTTTTTGTATTTTTGGTTTGTTATGACTTTTTGGTTATAGGCTTATTAGTTTATAGATCAGCTATCGCACGCATTGTCAAGCACAAGTAGGCCTGTGACATCCGCATATTTTTATATGCCAAGAACTCAATAATTCTATTTGAAATTTTCGGCCTATAGAAAATACTGTTGAAAAAGCGCTTCATGCTCACTGATTTCTGTTAGGGCCCAAGCATAGGCGGGCCTCGCAGGGCCAATTTCTGTGAGGGCCCGGCCCTCATGGCCCTCGAAAACTCGGCGCCAGTGGTTATTACCACTATCACCTTCCAAAGTCCCCCTCCGACAACCGCAGGTCCACTATATATTATAGGGTTCCAGTACGTTGTAGGCCTATATTTTATATTTATACGACGTCTACCAAATGTGGGCCTATAAAACTGCTGGTTCGGTACTGTAGCACCATTAGTATACTCTTATTGTGGTGTTTCCGTCTCATATCTGCAGGACCAATCTCCAGAATCGCATAATATAATAGACCAGCCGAGATGCACAGCGCAAACAGAAAGGAACTCGATCGAGGGCTTAGGCCTACCTATGTTCCGTTCCTCGCGTCATGGTAGGCTATACCACCGCGCCGTTTACTGGGAGGAAGAGGCGACAGGAGCGGGTCCCCTGCCTAGAACGTTGCAAGGCTGGAGTTCATCCTGATGGTCTTCCACTCCGTTGTCGCCCCCCTCCGCTACGTGCTTCCCGACTCCCTCTCCGTGACCCTTGGCAAAGGCGCCGATGACGAGCTTGCCCTCTCCGCCGAGGCCGCCGGTCAGCGAGCATGTTTCGATCTTCTCTCCGAGCTCGTACTCCTTGCTGTACTTGCTCTTCGACAGTCGTTCGGTCGTCTTCTCCTCGTGCTTCGCCTTGACGAGGATCCGGTTCTCCTTGATCACCTGGACGGTGATGTCCTGCGGCTTGAACGTCGCACCCATCTCGACGACGAGGTGCATCCGCCGGTGACCGTTCACCTCGCGGAAGATCGGAACGCCGACCTTCTCCTTCGACGGCGTGTCGGGGACGGGGCTGTTGGAGGGAGAGCGCGACCGAGACGACGAGGCGAGCGACCCGTGCGAGTGAGACGGGCTCTGGATGACCTTGCGCAGGTTCAGACTGGTCGGCGGCAGCGGCGCCTCGACGATCAGTACGTGATCGGACGTCAGGTAGGACTTCAGCTTCGAGTGATCCACCTCCTTCGGTTTCTGGATCTTTCGGCAGTACTCCCGCTCGACGCTCACTCCGTTCTCGCCCTCCTCCAGCTTCGTGGCTCGGACTATGATCCTTTCGCCGTCCGTCGTGACCTTGATCGCTTTCGGGTCAAACCCGGTCACCTTGAACCGGATCTTGTAGCGTCTTCCGGTGTCCGGATAGTCCAAGAACAGCGTCCGCATCTTTTTGCTGTCCAGTATGTCGGTGCTGCCTCGTCGCCTGGCAACGAGGGGTTCGCTCAGCGATTCAGTGCTGCCCCAGACCTTATCGCTGGGGTAGAGCTCGAGGAACTCTTCTCTCATCCTCTCCACCTGTCTCTCCCATTCCCTCTTCTTCTTCCGCATCTCCGCCTCCACTCGCTTCTCCATATCGCGCAGACGCGTCGCCTGACGTGTCTCGAACGTCATGTTGTCATGGACGACCGGAACGTGAACGACGTCACCGGTGATGCCGACCACGCAGTTTGACGACGACGCCGATGACGCCATCGTGCCGCCGCCGCCGCCGGTGCCGCCTTTGGAAGCCACGATTAAGTCTTGGTTGGGTCCCGGCCTAGAGAAAAGCAGGGATTCTTCTTATCTAAAACATAAAAAGACGAGAACTTTACAATTCCAAAGTGTCCGCTATGGGACCGCTAAGACGTAGGTTATCATAACATGCCTCTCTAAGTCAAGCAATATTACTTATATCTTTAACTTTCATAAAGCAGTATGTTCACCTGGAAACTCTAAACTAGTATGTTCATCCATTAGATATAGAGTGCTGGAGACTCTTAAGGCGGAGTTGGACCATTGGTTCGCGATCCCTCTAACTTCAACAAGATGGCTACGGTCAGCTTAGACCAGCTAAGACTCACAACCTAATTGGTCATTAAATTTTGCGCTTTGTAAGTGCGGGAATAATAAGTGTAATTAAAAGTAGGCTTACATTTAATTAGACCTACAAAATCTTCTCTCGCAACACCTTTAATTCCTAGGCCTATACCTGAACTTGATTAGTAGCCAACACAGACATTCTATAATTCTTAGGATTTGTTCTAATTCCATATATTCGTAATATTATAGCTTGCCTTAATTGGAAGAGACTTCTGGTTCCTCTCATAGGGGAATAGTTAATCTCAAGTTGGCCTATACCTGTACAGTGTAGAGTATACCGCAGCAATGCAGCACAATTATCTGCTATATTATAGCCTAGATACATCGTCTGGCCTTGCAAACGATTAGAGTGGCCATACCTAATTATATATAATTATGTATATATATTATATATACATATATACTGACCAGTGATCTGTCGTCATTGAGTGCAGGGTAAACTATATTATAGGGCTACAATATCAAAGAAAGTACAATTGACTTGCCGTCACTACAGTGCACAGCAAACTAATACAATTGTGTGTGCGAGGCACTTAAATTATATATGATTATTGCATAGGCAATTCTGACACGTTGATGGCTTACCCATAGCCTCCCTTCATTCGCTAGATCTACAGGGTGGACCAAAAAAGAAACCCCCTACACTATTGGCTAATATTTTTGTCACAAGTAGGCATTTTACATACAATTTTACAGACTGAAAGGCACTTCATATTTACGTGTTACGTCCAAATTTCACCAAAATATTTCAAACAGAACAACCGTTAATAAACTTTCAGTGACGTCACCCACTGTTTTTTTATGTCGCAAAACCGTTTAACAGTTTCTTGCTGATATCTCCGATCAAAGGTTGAAATATTTCAATTAAAGTTTACAGGCTAAAAGCTGGTTAATATCTACATGTGGAGACCAAATTTTATCAAAATATTTCAAACTCAGCAGAAGTTACAGTGCTTTTTGTGTAACGCTTGTTGCGTTACAATTTTTCGATTGATCAGATTTCATAAGGTGTTCTCACTAAAAGTGCTGTAACTTTTCTTGACTGTGAAATTGTTTGATAAAACTTGAATGCAATATGCAAATATGCATTACCTTTAAGCCTATAAAATGTCATTAAATTATTTAAACTTTGGCGGAAATATTAGCAAAAAACTGTTAAACACTATTTGAACCATCAAAAAACAGGTTTTGAGACGTCAAAAACAGTGACATTCAACTGAAAGTTGAATAACTTTGGTTCTGTTTGAAATATTTTGATGAAATTTGGAAGTTACACATAAATATGAACTGCCTTTCAGTCGTTAAAATTTTATATAAACATTCCAACTTTTGGCGGAACTATTGGCAAACAAACGTAGGTTGTTTTCATTTTTGGCCCACCCTGTATGTCCCAGGGGCGTAAATCATGGGGACAGAGGCGGACTGTCCCCTCAGTTATGACTGTTCGGACAGCGCTGTTGTCTGTCCCCCGTCAAAAATCAAAGCTTCTTAAGAACAGAAAGTCTACGGTGTATTTTTCGTGTTAGAAACTAACAAATTTTTCTCTCACTTGCGAATAAACTTTCACCATTTTAAGGGTGTCTTAATTCCACTTTCAAACATATATCCGCTCCTGGGATTTGCCTCAGGGGAGGGGTGCAAAAATTATCATAATTTACTAAGAGCAATGTGCTACAATTATTTTATACAAAATGCTATGACTTCTGGGGCCTACGATAGGCTACTTCCCAGAACACAGGGCACATTTTACCTATTCTCTATAGAATTATGAAAAAGGGTCCAAACAAATTTTTCGACCTGTTGCGCGAATAATTTCAGCTTCGTTCCAGCAGGGGCGTCCATCCCCCTAACCCTATGAAGTATTCCCCGATTTTTCTGAACAATTTCCCCTAAAAAATAAATTTCGATTTTTTTGCATCACATACGCCAGAAAGTTGATGACCTTTTTACTCCCAACTTCTCAGAAAAATCAGCATCGCATCGACCAAGAAGTTTAGTCTCAACGTCTACAAAAATTTCATTTCACCCTCATAAAAAATCCTTTCCTCTGAACGAAATTTATGAAGATTTCTGCTTCATTCCCTACACAGGATGGTCTCCCTGCATGCGCTCTAGTATTTGTCCCGCCACTTGAAACTGCCTAAAACAGTGGTTCCCAACCCGTGGCCCGCGGGCCAAAAGTGGCCCGCCAGGCCTCAGAAAATGGCCCTTGGTTTATCAAAG
>JAQFXW010000953.1:0-16347 GCA_034693945.1 Dendrobaena attemsi
TAGTGTTTTGTCTGATAATTCAGTTCTTGAAATTTTTTAAATTGTAGCTTACCACTTGAAACGGGATATGAGAACATTACCTCAGGGCTGCCAACACAAGAGAAAAACTCTAAAAGTCAGTTGACACTAGCATTTCCAATAATGTTATGATTTTAATGGTCTTTTGTACATACATGGCAAGTATTTTGTGTATTATGCTATTTATCTCAATCTGAATGCATAGATTTAACAGTTTATCTGTTAATTCTGAAGAAAATTGTAAGTCTTAAGTTTAATCTGTTGCAGCAATGCTTGTGAAATGTAGTAGCACTTGCCTCATAACACGAAGAATAGTGGTTGTGTCTTCTCTGAGATTGTTACTGACTATCTTGAACAAGTCCTTAACTCACATGATGTGCTCAATGCCATTGATTGATTCTTTTGTTCAACAGAGAACGGCACTTAATAAATGCCGACTGGTTGTAACCATCACCTGATCCTCGTTCCATGAAATATCCGGTTGTTTGAATGAAAGATGTGATTGTAGCAATACTAGACCAGATCTCTGCAGCTAGACAAGTTGTAGTCACGTAGTTGTCGAAAGCTGTCATCGGTTTAGTTGTTGAACTATCCAGATGGGGGACATTGACCCTGTGAATGAAGTGTTTATTAAATTTAGAAGTGTTTGCAAACTGTTTATTCTATATCACTATGTATTTTAAATGTCAAAAGTTGTAATAATTCCTCTTTTAGAGCCGTGTAAAGTTATCAGGAACCAACATGTGGAATTTCAGCATACACATGTGGCCAAGCCATCTGCAGCATTTGCCAGGGACTCTTCCCAAGGTGCAAATTACAGTACGAACATGCACTCTTATCCCAAAAAAGGTAATGGAAAAGATTTTTAACATTAATTTTGTCCAGGAACTGTCTTTTAAATTGCATTTAACAACTATTCTAAGGTTTAACTCTGCACTGTCTTGGAGTACAGTTCATAAGTAAAGCCTGAACTGCTGTGGTTCTGTTTGACTGTTTCTTACTCTGCTCCTCCCCTTAAACGAGATAGGTTACCAGAAGCAATTCATCTTTTTATGGAAACTCGCTGCAGATTGTCAGTTTGCATGATTAAACGAAATTATAATACAATACAATTTGCTCTATGTCTTTTGGTTATGATTTGCTGTTATTTTTAAAACATTTTTTAGAACTCTTTCAAGACAGCTGAATTGCTTGTTGTATAAAAATGCTGTTTAGCTCAAAATGTCTCTAGCTATTGTTCCATCTGAAAGTATATTAGAGATATGCTGGATGCTAAGAAGATCTGGGTTTCTATGTTTAATAGTTATCTAATGCTTTAACTCTCTAGCAATGAGCAAGTACTAGGATGCATGCAGAACTAGTCTCCCCCTCTCTTCTTGTTAAAGTATTAAAGGTGATTGATGTCTTCTGCTTGTTTTGCTTACCGTTAGGAGTCAACGTAGCAAAGAAGAATGCAGCTGTGAATACTGAAAGAATGAAGCTTCGTGATTGTGAACAAAATGATACGAATGCAATGGTAAGGATCAATGAAGTACACAGAAGCCTGATCGATTGTTCACTAATGTGCAAACTTGTCTCTCTTCGTGGCTTGAATCCTGCAATGCCTTGTATTGGAATCAAGTGCTTTTGAGTTGCGCAATCTCTAAAAATTGTGCCTGCGATTTTAGCATCGTTTGTGTGGTTGCATCTATTATAATTGCCTCATTTAGTTTATGTTTGCAGTTTCTGAGCCATTTCAAAGGAGCAATCAATTACTTATGTCTTTTTAATCGACTTTTATGTAATTGAATAGGCTTTAAGGATTAGCTTTTATGGAGTGTGGTGTTCTTTCCTCTCTATATTCTTTCTGCTTGGTGAGAAGGCCTAAAGTGAAGGTTGTAAAGGGTTGGGGAACTGACTGTTCAAGTGGGTGATATGGTTCTCTCCTCAAGCTCAAAACAGGAGTGCGTAAATGTGTCAAATATTATCATCATGTCTCACAAGGACAGAAAACTGCTCAATTTCTTAGAATAATTTGATACTTGTTCTCTTTCTTTCCGTTTGTCAGAGATCTGAGCTGAAGACTATTAGTCAGGATCTGAAGATACTTCGCCAAGAAGTCGTTTCACTAACTCAGACTATCGATCGAAATTCTGAGAGACCAAAAATCGGTATAGTCAACACAGCTCTTCTTGCTTTCCTCCCTTGTTATATTTCTATGTAGTTTTAAATCACACTTTGTTCAAAATGGCTATTATTCTCTTATATTTTTGGCTGTTTGAAAATGGAAAAGTAAGTTGGTCTCTAGTTGGACAGGTTATTCTACTTTAACTTCCTTCACTTCTTGGTTATAACTGTGATCATATTGTCAAGTCATATCTTTATGATAACAGTGCTTCAAGTGAAATACCGTCTGTTATTTGCATGATAAATTGTGTTACGTTTACTCGTATTCACATTGGGATAAGGATGATTCTTGTAAGCTTCATATGCCCAGCACCACAGAGTGTCAATGACTTAAGTATTTTGTGATGGTACGTCATACATTTCTATCTAATTTTTTTTATGCAGATTTTTTCATGGCATAAACATGTAGAAAATTGTAGGCGTATTATTTTATTTACAAATGATGTATACTTTTTATTGGAATTGGCCATACAGTGTGTTGCTGTCAAGTTGAGAATACAGTATCTAATAAAACTTTAGGTTAGCTGAACGTTTTCACAACACTTTCAGAAGCACGAGGTGATGCCCTCGATCCAAACCTGCTTGTCGGTCTCAACCAGAGTTTCCGGCAACTGATGGCTGACAATCGACGTCTGTCGGACCACTTCGCTCAGCTGCACGACTTCGTTCTGGAGCAGATGATGAGGAAACGGTGCACATGTGAAGCGACCAGCGAAACCATCTTCAGCCAGAATAAGGCAACAGACAACGGCGAACAGGGATGCAGGCACAGCAAACGAAATGGCGCTCAGCTGGCGTGCAATGAACCTGACAAGAGATGTTCGGAGCAAGAGGATATGTGGCCGAAAATGACCCGCCATCTGGAACCTCGAGAAGTCCGGTTTAGAGGAAATCAGATTTTGAAGCATCATTCTGGCCACTTGCCCTCGTATTTAGACAACGATCTGAGCTCTGAGCGCTGCCAATCCCAGTCAAGAGAGGATACTCGTCAGAAGGGCATCTATCGTGACTGTTTCGCCAATAATAGCAATGAAAATAACTCAAGAAACCACGAACCAAAGTATAGTCCGATTGCTGCTGCACTCTTGCAAGCAGGTCAGAGAAGTCTCTTGTAATTGTATAGTTTTTATACCACATTCTTACATCAAAAATGAAAATGTCTGGCCTATTTGTTGACCATTGTTGCTCTCTGCTGATTGGTCTTCCTCGTGGGGTAGTTGGACGTTTAGATAGCGTCCTCCGCTCTGCTGCTCGGCTCATCGCACACCTATCCAAGTTTTCTCCTGTCTCAGCCTTTATGCGTGACATTCTCCATTGGTTGCCTATGCAACAGCGCATCTCTTATCGCATTGCTGCCTTGGTCTCCCGCCAGTGTCTCTGGTCCCTGCTCGTCGGGTGCTTCGCTCTGAGGAAAGACGTGACCTTCTGGTTCGATGGGCACATCTGGCCAATGTACAGGGCAGTTGCAGTTGTTGACCCGGCCACGTGGAATGGTCTTCCACTTGGCCTTCGTTTGCTACTACTGGTCAATCCACTGCATTTCTATAAATCTCGTAAGTCTTTCTATTTTGGTCGTGGCTGTGTTGGGAGCGCTACTTCGTAGTTTCTGGAAGAGGCACTATATAAATTCCAGAATGAATTAATGAATTCGTGTAATAGAGTGCTGCTGATCTTGAGTGTTTTCTGTGCAGAAATATTATGTTTGTTTTGTTGAGTTACATCACATTTCAGATGTTTCTAACAAAACTTTGAGCCAGTTTACAAGAAATTCAGAGAAACTTGGGATACTTGTAATTTTCCATTATGCATTTTCATAGAACCTTCTTAATTTCATCAGTGGGTGATAAATTTAAAAGACTTGTGTGTTTTTATTGTCACAGACAATGTTGACAGTCACAGTTTGTGTACTTCGCTCCCGCATTCCAACAGAACGGCTGTTTGCAGTCTCACCAGTGGCTCTCCTGCACGAAGCCAAAGCTCAGTACAGTCTGCAAACACTCAGGATCACAGGTCTGTTTGGAAAATATAGAACTTTGTCATGTTCAGTTAGAATTATAAGACCTCATTTACATAGATTAAATCAAAATTCATTTATTACTATACAGTAGCCAAATACAGAGCTGTAATAACCGATAGAGCTCATAGTAGAGCAACCGCACTCCCAAAGTCCTACCTGCACCTACCTCATCGTGAATGGACAAGTAGGGATTGCCAGGTGAGGCTAGGCCATCAGTGGAGAAGGTCTTGGCCGAAGAACCATCTGGGGCGCTATGTGAGGCAGACAGGTTCACCAGGGACCCTCATCGTTGGTGCATGCCTGATGGATGGGAAGAAAGAAGGAAAAGAGAGCAACTCCAGTGATCTGATGCAGCAGCTCAGAGGTGTTGCCTGGGTAGGAATCTCAAAGGGTGCTATATAAATTCTTATTGACTGTCTTAAGCCGATGCTTGGTATGATTTATGATTTTATCTGAAAGTCAGTATTGAAATCTATCTCTACCCAATTCTAAATACGGTAAATCCTAACTACGTTTCTCTGAATGTGCACATTCAAATTAATAGGAGAGGATTGGTGTTTCTACCCACAAATCACATTGTATTCAAATCATATGGTTAAGTATTTTGATCAATTGATCATGTGTCAATTTCTGTTGAATGATATGTAGCTTGGGAAACTTTTCTTGTGCATTGAAAACTGATATTAATTTCTGTAGGTATGATCCCGTTTCATTAAAGACTGTTACTTAGCTGGGAAACATTTTAATTCATTACAAACTGATTTGTCTGAAAACAGTTGGCATTTCTTTGAGCTTTTTCATATTAATGAAGATTTCTTCTGTTGTCCAACAGATTCAATGCCCTGAAGGAAACTATATATTCAGAAGTTGCCGTCTTCATCTCAAAACATGAAAACCGGCCGTACTATCTGCTCGAGCTGATCAGAGAATTGCAGAAGCTGAAAACTGATGTGCTTCGGCAGCAGGCAGTTGACTCGCTTGATCGAATAATCTCCAAGTTTCTCACGAGCGACCAGTTCCCGATGCAGGTGAAATGAACATCATCTATGATGTGGAATACGTCAAGTCAGTTATTAAATGCTTATTATTATTATGTTATTATTATTATGTGACAGTTGTAGTTACTTATTTAATTTATAGGTTATAAAAGTACTTCAGTGTACTGGCATCCTTAAGCAGTAGTTCCCAGCAGCAGGATATTGGAATTTAGTGCTTCCATGATGCAAATCCTTTTAGACATTTATTGAATGATAAATAATGGTAGAAATATGTTAAATGGTAAGTAACTTTTGGGCAGTATTACTTAATATTCAATTGAATTTCCATTTATTTGAGGGATACATCCAGTTAGTCACAGATCAGTAAACACAACATAGAGAAGCAAATAATAAATATCGTATAATATAGTGCAAAAGTGTTTATTAGGCAAATGACTGGATGATTCCCGTCATAAAATGCCAGTGCTTTGTCATGTTAATTTCCATTCTTCATAACTGTTTATTTACTGCTAACTTTGCTATTCAGATGCCTCATGAATACCTTGTGAAACGGGAGACAGTAGGCGAAGTGCAGATGCACTATGACGGTTCGTCCTTTCTGTACCGAAGTGGCATTCCAGGGTTCAGTCATTTCCAGGGTGCAAATTCTTCCTCCATCAGCGGAGTCAGTGGAGATGTAGCAGAAGACGAGGAATCGGAGGAACAGGAAGAGGTAGATGTTGATCGAGGTAACGTCAGTGGTACTACTGATCCGGATAACCTGGAAGGAAGGGATGAGAAGGTGTTGGGAAGTAGCGGTGTTGGAGAGGAGGAGGGCGAAGAAGATGATGACGGAGGTGGAAGGATCTGCTGTCATTCAACTGGAAAGAGTGATGACGACTCTTCCACTGATCCTGATCGCTTAGAAGATGGCCGATGCATTGAAGGAGGCCTGGAAAGTGGAAGTGGTGCAGAGAGAGAAGCGCTGGATGAGGACGAAGAGCGCAGTCTGTCTTCAGCGGATGACATCCATTATGCACCAGATTTCAAGTCGGACACCTCTTCATCTTGCCCGGTGAGACTGCTTCACTAAATTGTTTTCTTTTCTAAGTGACAGCATACTTCAAAATTCATATAGCTCTTGTGTTATAATTGATTTCCAACTATACTCACATATAGCATGAGTATCAATAGCAAAATACCCATGAAGGAAGTTCACATTTCCTTGTAATTGGTCCAAACACATCTAGAGGTGTTTCTATTGTAGGGATAGAATTGAAAGTCCATTGTTGAAAAATTCTTAGTCAATCTTGTCCAACCATATACATGTATACTTCGTCTTTGTGATATCTAGTTTCAGCCAGTTTGAAAATGTCTTCTTTTGCTAAAATGACCCACACAGAAGTATGCATCAGATGAGTGGCAACTAGAATTTCAGTGCAGTGTTTGAGTTTAGTAGCGAATAGCGTTGACTTCTCGAGGCATTAAAAAGAATCATTTACCTGCAGATGAACTTCTTGATGCTGGACTTTAAATAAAATAATTTAGGTTTATGAATGAAAAGTACTTTAAAATTACTTCGGACATTAGGCAATGCAGCATCTCCACCCTCTCTGAGTAAATGTTCAGTTACCAAAGCACACCTTTTTACTTGTATTGTATCGTATGTGTTTTTATGCATTCAGGAGGCAGAGACTGAAATTTTAACCGATGTATCCAAAAAGTCTGCTGAGAATGTAACACCTACACAGACTCTGGATGCCACTGCCGAGCAAATGGGATTCGTAACTGTGGAATTCATCCATGCTCCCTCTTCTGCCAGGTAATTTACCGTCTTAATGGAGTTACTGTTGCCTTTGAATTAGTTGGCAATACTACCAAAGCTTATTTGATTTGATTTTTTTTATCAAACATAAGCGTAACATCAAAGATGAAATAATGCTGATATGGCTGGCCATGCATGCAGTCAGAGAACGAACATCATCTACGATGAAATGAACATCACCATTGATGTATATGCCCGCTACCTCCCGTCTCCACACTCCATACTACCTGATGAATGACTATTTGGTACTAATTTAAGGGCCTGTCATTTAATGACGTCACGCGCTTAGGGGGAGGGGGAGTTCAAGAATTTGTGACGATGTGTGACATAGGGGAGAGGGGGGTCAGAGTGTGTGACGTCGCGTTTGACTTGTGAGTAAACTATCATATTGTTAATTTTTGAATTATTGAAATATATTAATTTTTTCATTTTGAAAATTTATATAGCGCCCCTTCAAGGAACCTACTCAGAACCTACATATAGGCCTACATGTAGTCATCGTCATTATTAGGGTTGGATTAGTTGCATTATTTACATATCCTACAGTGGCCTCTCTCAGATTTTATTCATATCAATAGGCCTATTAATTTTCAGTTTTACACTTCTGCTCCGACTCCTCTTGGATGTGTACATAGAGCGATTGACAGGGCTCAAATAACTCTCCTGACCCTATTCATAGATTTCTTAAGTGCTGCATTCAACAATGCCGATCGTTAAAGTATACTATTCCGGCTGCATGTTTCATATCGACTGAATTGTGCATTTCTTGAACTGATTCCTCCCTACATGATCGCGCCCTTCGTGTGATCCACAGTTCCGTGCATGGGTCCATGCCCAATATGGTTTATCAAAATGGAAGTTTTGGTGGGTAATTTGGGGTTTGTGTCAGAGTTCTGTGATGTCCTTTTGAGGGGTGTTAGGCGGTTTGTGACGACGTGTGACGAAGGGGAGGGGGTTGAAAATCGGCCAAAATTGTGTGACGTCATTTGTGGACGTCCCCTAAGTCGTTCTGTATTGAATTTTTACTGCTACAGGTATGTCAAAGAGAGTGAAGAGGAGAGGAGGGTATGGAAACACCATCAGAAATCAAGGCCAAAATAAAATAATGACAATGTAAAAATTCGTGTTTAGTGTGAAAAGGTTGTAAAATATGATTTTTTTTATTAAAACACCCTCGTAAATTAAATAATGTGAAATAAAGTGGATAATGCAAACATTCATGCTTAGTGTAAATTGGTTGCAAATATGAATGACTAAAAAAGGGTCACCGGTATTTTTAAAACATGGTATAAACACCACCCGAAACAAAATCCTGTCTACAGCCTTGTCAGAAATAGTGTTGAAATGGATTTGACATGTAGTTCTTATTGCAGGAAGATAGATGAGCATGTACTAACATTCCTGAAAATCTCATCTTCCCCATTGTTAAATATTAACTGGTAAAACTTTCTCGCATTTGTCATGAAGGTCTAATTCAGAGACTGAGAAAGGATCTTCTGTTAGTGACGAGTCATGGGAAAAGGCAGAACTTCCTGAGAAAGACTTTCATCAGACTGAATCTGACGCATCCGATGAAATCGCCGAAGAAATCATCGTCGAGGTATAATGGATTATGAAATTAATAATTATTATACCGGGATAATAATGTCTTTTGTTTAGCATTCTGCAGTAACTGTCGATTGGTAATTTGCTCTGATTTCATTTAGAATAAAGTCGCGGCAGTTCAACATTGTTTATTCATGACTGTTTAATGTTTATGCAGTGATTGATACAGATGAGTAGCAAGTGAGGATAGACAAGAAATAATATCTGGACAACATTTTCTCATATTTCATTTATGCAGGCCTGCAATTACGAAATTCCAACACCATACATGGCATGCATGATCAGACTGAAATGGTGAAATGTCTGTTATTATCATAAGTTATCATTCATTCCGAAGTACGAATGTTTTGCTGTCAGTTTGCTGTTTTGCTTGTCATACAAATAAGTATTGACGAAATATAAAAGATTTATTCATTAGAGTCTCGCTTCGTAATTGTGATCAGCGCAGGACACCCCTTATAGAAATGTTTCATCAGAAGTTTATAATTTGTTGAAATTAGATCTGCAAACCTATTTTTTGTGGCCACACAACACATGAACCTTTGGTACGACATTCATTCATAGCAAATATTTATGTAGTGCCCTTTCAGAAAACGACTCGGCCTCTTCGTAACTCCAGCATGGCCACACAAAAAAGAATGTTCATGAAATTGTTGTGCATTTATGTGCAATTGATTTGCAATGTATGACTTGTACAGGATTGTGTCAGCTCAGGAAGTGTGGAGGAACTCACACTGGACCAACTGCGTGAGAAACTAACTTCAATATCTAAGGTGAGTACTCATTTCAGTCATGTAATTTCTTGTTTTCTATTTTATGCTGAACTATTGTGATTTTCTTATTCTCTACAATTGGTCCCTGTCAGTGGCATAACCACACACAGACAGGCACAGTACGGGTACCCAGTTGCGTTTGATTCTTTGCCGAATTGAGAAACATTTATTTTCAGTGTTACGTTCCTGAGGACACCAAGGAGGACATTCGAATGAATAAAAACAACCTTTACCTATTATTAAAATTATAATCAATGTTCAGTTGGTCTGCTGCCCAGGTGCCAATCTGACTCTAGTTATGCAACTGGTCACTCTATGTCTTATTGTAGAACTGTTGAAATAGAACTTTTAAAGTTGTTTACTCGATTAATATTCCTGAAGATTTATATAGAGCAACTTCAGATGCAACTCCACAAAGCTCTTCTCCAAACAAATTATGCACCACTGCACAAGATAGTTTTCGTCATTTTAGGAAATGAAGGTAGGGACACACAGGAAAGATAGCAAGCACTTGATCAGGGTGAAATTGTGTGAAAATAAATCCCTATATTTTGAGGTTTTGTTAAATTTGCACGTTTTATAGATCTAACCAGACACTTGGATAATGTCATTTAGAAATGTCTTTGAACTGTAAGCATAAGACTAATGTAAAATGTGTGACATGTTTTGCTGAATATGTAACACCTTCATCTGCTACACTTCAGGATGAAATTGCAAGACGGATGGCCATTGAATGTCAGGGAGAGCTTTGCGCTCAGCAGATACTGGAGACAATCGACACAGAGCCCCAGAATGAATTGGCTGGGGACCAAGGGTCCATCAAACAACCAGGTAAGCTGTCCAACATCAGTAAATGGTTGATCTTAAAGTGATTGGCATCTATAGGCGAATAGAAACACCTTCAGGTTATTTGATCTGCATTCGAATAACTTAAACAACTGGGCTAAACTAATATGATATAAAAAGTACAAAACTTGGTAACTATTATCTTCATATTGTCTTGTTTTAATTTTTTAATTTTAATATTTTATGCAGAGTGCTGTTGTACAGCTGGTATAAATAGCAATATGTTTACTTATTTTTAACTCTAAAAACTACAAGCAATACTTGTGAATCTTATGCAAAAGTATAAAGTAGATATAAATTATATCAGAGGCATATTTTCCATACTTGGTTGACTACACTGTCTTGTTAACTACACTGTCTTGTAAGTCTCTGTGCATTTTTGAAATTATTTCCAGCTAGTCCATTCGACAAGGAAGAGTCGAGACGCGTCTGAACTGCAGCCGAAACTTCGTTGTGAAACAGATTGAGCCAGCACAAGCACTCGGACTAATTCCAACTAAAAACAATTTCTATTTCTAAATAAGTTAATCTTTTATTTCTTATTCAGAGACCTTGATGTTTTAGCTAAGCAACACATTCTGCAGTTTACATATCAGTTTCCATTTGATTACCTTTAGAACAAAGTGATGATTTTGGTAATTGACTCATTTTGTGGCTTCGGTAAGCAGTTGCCTCACCGGCACCTAGTAACTAATTTTAAGTAAACAGAGCTATGCTTCTGCACAACATCTGTTATATAATTAAAAGCACAAATGACATCACAAATAGCATATACGACCAACAGCAATGTTGACATCAGGTCCAATTGCAGCAAGTTTCCGCCTTTGAGTAGTAGTGGACTTGAAGGGGCGGCATAGAAATGCGTAAATAAATAAAGCAATGAGCTTGCTTTTGATTTCATCTGATGTCATTTAATAGCTGAATCAAGCATTTTCCTATCGACAGTCTATACAACTGCTTCTTTTTCAGATAGTCAGACTGGTTTAATTGCATACAATACTAGTTGTGCACAAATATGTCTACTTTAAACTGATACCACTTGTTAATAGTTAAAATTGGAACGTAACAAGTACATGTAGTGTAACTTCTGTTATATATAAATGTTAAATGCAGTCGGATTTCTCTCTCTAAAGAATAGCAAAATCTGTGGATAGACAAGAATTAATATGTTGACAACATAATTGATTTTCTGATTTTGTTACATAGGCAACTGCTGAGATAATAAATTCTGTCAGAAGTTAGTGTTTCAAGCATTTTAAATATACATACACTGTACAGGTATAATGCAAAAGTTTCTATGCAACAGCGTAGATAGCGTTAACATGACTTGAATTTTACACTGAATATCCGAGGCCATCTTTACAACCATAGAAAGCCACCGTTGAGTTTTCAGCGCAACTGCCATAAGGCTGCTCCAAACACAGGTCTGTGAGCACTCGAGACCAGAAAATGTTTTACACATTGCCACATTTTGTATAACCCTGAAAATCAGTCCAGCAGAACCTCTCATTTTGCAGTGGTACTTGCCAATATTAACAGTTTGCCTGAATGCACTGGGCAGCTGCATATCAAAGTAGCGACTGCTTTACAGCATCACAGCCATGCACGGTCCTCGACTACTAAGTGTCCAAGACAGATTTGCAGCTGACAACAGCCTAAACATGCAATTTTTTTAAATTTATTTTATTTACGCATTTCTATACTGCCCCTTAGTCCACTACTACTCAGAGGCGGTCCCGACTACAGCCCGAAGGAGTGTCAGAGTTTTCACGCCGAAGCGCCACGAACAACTGTAGGTGGACTTTCTCAAGGTCCCTATGTGGTGGCTCGGGTCTGACTCGAACCTGCAACCCTTCGGGCGCAAGGTGACGACTATCCCACTGTTCCACACACGCCCTATGTGCTAGCCCGAGATGTTAAATATCTCTGCAGGCATCGGGCTCGAACTCGGTCCGTGCAAACACACTGCCGGCGCGCTCCCAATGTAGCTAACTGGGCAATGTCAAGACGATATTAGCTGAAGTTCTGCATGCAATGATTTCATCTGCATTTTCTGAAAACTTGCTTTTTAAACTGCTCATTCATTTGATAAGATGATTGGAGGCACAGCCGTGGGCAGCAGAAGCACACTGTTGCAGTGTACGCACACACCTAAACCTACATTGCTGTGACAACAGAACAGATTATTCATTCCACAAGACATGCATACTCAGCTGTGACAATTTCATAATCAATTTGTATAGCACTCGTTCAAGCACATTTAATGCAAGCACATTCATTCCCTCCGAGGTTCGAGTCCAAGCCAAAACACCTCCAAAGCATCGTCGGGAAAGAATAATTATTATAATACTGTTTGACCCAAAATTATGCTACAGACTTGTTGAATGTTGCCTGCTGTCAAGCATTTGTTTTGTCGAAATCCTATTATGCAATATATGTCCATGTGAATATGAGCATTCAGGCAATGTCATAAAGGCAATGGCTGCCATTATTACGGGTTAGGTTAGAAGAGTGTATAGATACAACATAAGCCAAAAACAGATGTTGAAACCATAATATTTTACCCAAATGGTGGTATGAAGCTGATTTTAGACGTACAGAGCAACACTATTGTTCTTCACATCTTGGAAATTACTTCTAAGAGTATTTCAATAACAACAGAAGCCAAAAACAGATGTTAATGCCAAAAACAAATATTCAACCAAAATCATGCAATTAAAATTATCAGTCCATTCACTGATTAGCAGAAGAACAAGCAGCTAACAATATCTAAAGTGCTTAATGTTGTCCAACTTATAATCCCTTGCCACACATAATGTGAGATCATTGTTAGATAAATGTTTATTACATGTAACCTGTACACACTGTATAGACACAATATAATTTTTGAATGTACAGTATAATGCAATCGGAGCGCATAAAAGAGCCAATAATGCACGAATCAGAAGTGAAGCTCCATAGCTTATCCATAATCAAGTGAAATTCTAGCTGGTTAGTTTAAGCAACATTACCCAACGTTATAACCTTCCTATTTGAAGTGCTCACAGTAGCTTTCAATCATAGTGCATGAAAAAGTGCTAAACACGTAGTTTTCATAAGACATTTAAAATTCAGCATATCTTACTAACATTCCCACATGGTAGCAATTCACTAAACTGTTACAGTGTACACACACCATACATTCACTGTTAATAGCCTGCTAAGGTCAGTGCATAATCCACGTAGTTGTATTATCACACAATTAACTCAAGACTGTACAACCGTTTTTACAATAATACCGTCTTCATAATTCTCTCCCTAGCAGTTGAACAGATAAATTCACACTCTAGTGTAATATCACTAAAATTACAAATTAGTGCTATAAGCTTTTATCACAGTTTCATGACATACATGTATGCTCAGATTAACTACCTCTGAGTAGTAGTATTCCACCTGAAGAAGCGCTATGTAAATCTCGTAATGCATTACATTTTTGAATGAACCTACTACACCTATTTTGCCTATTACCTAGAAAAAACAATTTGATAATAACTTTAATAAAGGCGATGAGAACGACATATGCGATGCACAGCTGCAGGAAAGTAAACACTTAATTATATTAGACAACAAGACATTCAAAATGCATTTAAAGTCAAAGATCACTGCTTTCATTTATATCAATCACACTCCAGTAGCACATCACATACAAATGTTCCACTCAGATGTCTTAAAAACACAGCTCTTTGCCTAACTAACATGGAGAAGATAAAAAAAGTTAAATAAATACATACAAAATGAAAGAGAACATATTCTTAACCGGGACAAAAATGAGCAACGGTAAGTTGTGATGGGGGTAGAAAAGAAATAATAGTACGTAGACAGCGGATGCTGAATGTGACGTCCACCGGTTGTGTCTATCTGCTTCATGTTCGTTCAAGCCATTCACAGTTGGACAATCTGATTCTCTAATAAATTAGAAAAATCAGAATTTCCGGCCAAAAAATGGATAATACACACAACAACAATTCAGAAAACAATTATGCCTTTAAAATGACCTTTGCAGCATATTGAGCAAATGAGTGTAAGTAACTACAGTAGGTCAGTTTGGTCAATGGTTAGGAACCTGTAACACGCCGTAGTTTTAGAATGGCTACTGCTAATCATTAACATTACAAATACTTTAACATGTGAAGAGTCACAGAAATGCTAATCTTAGGAGTAGTTGCCATTTGATGCGCAGTAGCATATATCCAGAAAACATATCACTGTCAGTAACATGACTGTGGCAGGAGCCACATTTGAGACCACATTTGAGAAATAGGAGACCTATTTGAAGGATTGTTTAGGCCTACAAGTGTAGTAAATAGTCATCAGTTAATATCATCAGTTATATTTACTGGTAAGCTATTAACATATATAAAAACTGGTACACATGGAAAAGTGGTTTCCCACACTCCAAACATAACACACAAGAGCTGTTGACATCTCCCGCTTGAACTTAGAGCAATCAATCTCATAATTTTGTCCAGAAATCAAGACTGAATAAAACACAAAAAGCATAACAAGCAAGCATACTTATAAAATGTGGGCCATACATCACAGCACACCTGCCCCACTGACACTGCTAGATCCATCCTCCAAACACTAACACATAAGAAAACAAAGTACTGATTGCTACTCACCAGCTCTGCCATTCAAAAGGGCCAATTGTTGCTCATCATCCTGGACCTCAGTCTGAAGTTTGGCAAAATTAATAAACACCTAAACAGAAACAGACATCGAGCCTAATATTCAATAGATTAGGTAATCAACACACAGAGGATTTTCGTAAAACCAACTGCTGCTATAATTGTCTTTCCATATCTGGCCAGAGAAGTTAAAGTTAGCCTTACTAAAGCCAAGTCGAAATGGCAGTTCATACCCCTTAACATCAAAACAAATACGATACATGGTAACTTGAGTTTGGAAAAACTGTTTGAAGTTGGTCATGGATCGTTTGCTATCTGTCCTGCTGCTTGTTTAAAGCTGCAATTTTTGAATTGCCCTGCTGCACCTCTGAATTGCTCTGATGAAAGAGGCTCTTTATAAATATCCAAATAGACAGATAGATAGATTGTGGATAACATTGCAAAGACAACCTAAGTTGGTTTTTGTTCAATGTCACAACCTGGCACAAACCTGATCAAGAGTAGTCTGGCAGACAGAGTAGTCCTCTATGCCAAACTGAGCCCGAACCGATTCAAGGGTTCCAAAGATGAGCGAAAGCGGTATTCTCTTTGATGTGATGTGATAGTGAAGCATGTTGTGGTGCTCGTCTTTGAGTTGAGACTCGGGAAACGTTTCTGTAATAAACTGTTTGAGTAAGGAATGCTTTGGCTGCTCACTCGACATCCGAATCATAACTGTGTACCCATCCCCAAACCTACAAAAATTACACAGAAAGTGTTTTATTTCTCTGTTTCAAATCACCATAATTACTAGATCCCATAATAATTATTCTACTTTTGTTTCATTAATACTTTCTATTTATTTGAATATGCTGTAGTTCTTCATAACCATCGATTTAGAGAATTCGTAATTAGTATTACACATTTTTTTTTATTTATGCCCGAAGGAGTGTCGGAGTTTTCACACCGAAGCGCCACGAGCAATTGTAGGTGAAGGACTTGCTCAAGGTTCCTACGCGATGGGCTCGAGTCTGAATTGAACCCGCAAAACTTCGGAAGCAAGGCATCGACTATCCCACTGTTCCACACACGCCCCACGTATCAGGCATCAGGCTCGTACTCGGTGCCGTGCAAACACATGTGTCTACTGTTTTACTCATAAAAATATAATAAATATAATTCACTTCACTGTAATTTTCTAATTTTAGAAAATGCAAAAATTTTTCCCAGGTGTAGTTTATGTGTAAAGCATATTTCTTAGAGTACATCACAAAACCTCATACCCTCAGAGTTTAGATAATCTAGGGTAATTTACTCCAACAGTCAATGATGAAAAAACGGGTGGAATAGATAAAAATTGAATCACTCAGAACATACCGAGTTTTCAGATGCTGTATGTTTCCAAGACATCGGAATGTACCATTGACCATAATAGCTATTCTATCACAGAGAGCTTCACATTCTTCCATACTGC
>JAQFXW010000954.1:0-16342 GCA_034693945.1 Dendrobaena attemsi
CAGAGCTCGGGATACCGTCCTGTTACTGGAAACGGAAACGCCTGATTTCATCCCGCCTACTTTGTGGCCACTCAATAGCCCTGACTTGAATCCAGTAGACTATAAGAAATGGAGTGTCATGCAGGAAACGGTCTACAGATCCCGAACAAGTGATGTCAAAGAGTTGTGTAGTCGAACTGTGGAGGCATGGGACGAAATAGACCAGCACATCATCAGTCAAGCAGTGGCGCACATGTCTTGAATGCCCGTGGAGGTCAATTTGGACATAAACTTTAACTTTCAGAATGTTCATAAATAACTCATCTACCTTCAATCCAAAATTCTTCAACATAGCCTAATAATTGACGGAATTACAGTAAAATATAAATCTGAATGGTTTTTTTATGAATCACAGTGTAATAGTGCTAAATGAGAGATTACATAAAGCTCACTGTTTGACAATCAGCAGCAAACTAACATCTTGAATTTGAACGACATAGCCAATTTATGTTTGTACTGACGGACTACGATTTTTAGGCTAAAACTCAGGCTTAAGATTGGCATAGACTGCGATCTAATTCCACTGGTCTGGAGTAGAACCAATCTGATCAGGAACTAAGAGATACAACCACTCCATGCATGTGGGCTCTGTACATCGACCCACTCACAGTTGGGTTTTGGTGTGACTTCATTTTACAGCAGTGCAACAGAAGTTACTAATTACACAATTTGACTGAACATAAACCACAATTCAGTTCATACTCAAAACATAAAATTCATCCACTGCAGTCTGCAACAAATGTTGAGTAATCTTCCAGTTTAGACCTATTTATTATGTATGCATGTGGTAAAAAGAGGAATGAGGAATGGAAATAACACAAGTGGGATGAGGAACAAAGGTGTTGACAAGAAACAAGAAGTGAGATGACGAAAGAAATAGTTGGTAGTACAACAGAAGTGGGAATATAGGGTTCCATATAGGAAATCGTCAAAACCCAAATCGCCGAAAGGAAATTACTGCCGAATTGCTGAAACTCTTTTATAAAGGGAGACCGTAACACCGAAAACGCAAATCGGTGACACCCCTATCGCACATAGTTCAGATCCATAATTATGGAATGCTTCGAATAGGGTGTGTCCGAGGACAGCCCTCGAGGACAACCAAGAACTGAAATAGATATCCCCGTCTTCGAACACTTGATATACAACCCCATTCGGCGAACTGGCCTATTTTAAAGTTTGTCGCTTTCAGCGATTCAGTTAGATGCCCCATATAGCTAAAACGATAAATTCCCTGCATGGCGGATGGAAATGTTGGGAGTAAACAAGAAGCGGGATCGCGAATGAAAAGCTGATAGAAAAAAAAGTAGGATGACTGGTGATAATGATTGAATTAAATTTCGATTATAAAATAAGAACAGGGTAATCCTCCATTTGAGGTATTTAAATTATTTTACTATGTTTTCATTAATATTAGTCTTTGGTCATTACTCTGGTTTAGCAGATTATGAGTGGGCAGCTTATTGGTGAGCAGCTTATTAGTACTGTTGGCTGAAAACTATCCACTGTGATCAATTAAAAATACCGAAACAAAATTAAAGTACCTAAACGCGAGGACTGCCAAGAACAAAATAATAGGTTAGAAATTAAATGACAAGTTTGTACATTGTTAAAAGGGCTAAACTGGAAGATAGCCCAATTTCTAAAATTCCAATATCATACTTTATAATCTGAAATAATCAACTGATAGTAATGTTTCTAATAAGTAGAAGAACGTCTGTTATTTTATATTCGTAGCGATAATACGGTATTATTAGGCTTGTTTATTTACACGTTTCAGATTTGTTAAGTCACAATCGATCGGTCAATGCCAAAATGGCAACAACAATGGCGTACAAACAACCATCGATAACTATTTTTAGAGCTAATAGATTATTTTCATCGATGAATAATCAACGATTTTATTATTATCATTAGTTTATTAGTGAGTAATAAAGTTGCCTTTAACGACAGATATTTGGGTCAGGGGCTAGGCATATATGATCATTATAGAAAAATCGATTACCTTTACCAAACACCAACGACGTCCGAGCAAGATCCAACCTCAAGCAAGTGTTGGGTTCTTGCGTCGCTTCGTACGTACGCGCTCTGAGCGTTTTAAGGGCCTACCCCCAGAGGCACTTCAAATCGTCGCAGATTCAACGACTATTTCTCGTCTTCTTTATGCAGCACCAGCATGGTGGGGCCTTACCTCTTCCGCTGACCGGTCAAGACTTATGTTAACTTTATGTAGGCCTACTCTGTGACTTGCTGCGGTTAACTAGTAATTGACAGCTTGTTTTATTAATAAACGAATATATAGGCCTGTATATTTATAAGTAAAATCTCAAGCGCTGTAGTTAGTAAGCGCGCACTTCCTCTGCATATCGTTTGTTCGAACACTTTAAGTTTCATTTGCATATCTGCATTTGATTAGCGTCATCGATGTTCTATCGTATCGCTAGCTGTTGTGTGTAAACTTCTCAATTTGAAAGGTCTATAGATAACAAATGTCTTTGCATTTCAGTATCCGATTATCAAGTCTAAGCGCTGTATAATAATATTAGCAGTTCAATAATGAGAATGAGCCAGAAAGAATGGGTACTCGGCAAATTTTCAGATATCATGATAATTTGAACTAATGGTCGCTATACAAAATCACTAGGCTATGTATACCGGCCCTCCCTTTATCTTTAATCAATTTTTATGTCCTTTCATTTGTAGCAATTCCGTCCAAATTATTTATAAGTCATATCTAAAGCAATAAATTTCCGGAATGCAGAATCTGCTTGTTAACATCTGCAACTCTGCATTACGAAAATTAGAAAGAAACACTTTTCATCTGAAAATCTCACTAGGCCTAATCAGATTTCATAAAATAATGATTATGGTGTCTCGCTTTAGCAGAATTGGCGTTGACCATGCATCAGAATAATCAGAGAGTTTGCGTTGGTTAATAATATTACAAGAATTCCTATATATTAGCACAGTATATATACCAGTAATTATTTATACTGTGATATTAGCCTAAAGCCACAGTATATTACAGTGCTAAAACCAAGGACTTGTTTTATAAATACGGAATGATAATTATTGTAGAATAATTAAATCAAAGATAGTCGACTCTGTCACTGTTAATTCAATAAACGAATATGTTTCTACTATACTTGATTGCAATATTGCTAGAATCTAGAATCCATTTAATTCAAAGCCTAAGTTTAGAGCGAGTTCACCGCTTTGTTGTCGAAGCTGCGATTAATATGTAATCTATGGTTCTAGTAAATCCTTTAGTTGGTTTAGAACCGAAATTCATAAATAATGAGTATATGAAATTTCTTATCTGCTGTCGTGTTTTTTCAATTATAATTATGCTTGTAGACTTTCAGGTGCATATTAAACTGGACGCAATCAAATCAAAGGTTTAATCTGAGGAAAGCAGGCTAACTTTCCAAAAACGAGCACTCTGATATAGCACATCTTTATACGACATGAACAGCTCAAGAGCCCGTAGCATGTCGTAAGTATTTGACAGCGTGGCCTTTGACCTTGCAAGGCAATCGTTAGAAAATGAGCATAGTCTGTTTCTATACCGAGGGCAATTTAATGTTTACACAGAAACCCCTCTGTGCTCTAATTAATTGGCTAACATTGACTGTACACGGACTATATCATTCAAAGGTGACAGCGTGAAGTGACGTCATGCCATTCTCGATTCCCGTAGTGGCCCTGGAAAGGACCGTTTATTGTTTAATTGTTATATTGGGGCGCCATAGCGTCATAAAGTATCAGTTAGGATCAGGGTAAAGGTAATCGATTTTTCTAGAGCGATCATATATGCCTCGCCCCTGACCATCTTCAATTTGTAATAATTTGATTTGGTGAGATCCTTCACTACCGATTGTCCATTTGAATGGACATCACACCATTTAGCCTAATTTAGGTCTGCGTGAACGGGCCGGTGCTAGCCCTGGATTTTTAATCTCTGAATATCCGCCAGTATCGGGAAACAACAGATTTCACGGCCGGCTCTCCTTCTGATAAAGCTAACTGGGCGTAGTGAGAATCGGATAGGGTGAGGGTTTGTGTCGGTGTCTACCCGAATCGTTGAAACCTGAATCGCCAAAACTTGCCGAAATCCAATTTCTGCCTATTCGCCGAGAGGTTGTTCCATTAGGCGTCCGATTAGCCGAAAATGATAAAATCTTGGCTGTCCTCAAAAGCAGCCTATCCGATGCATTCCATAATAATGGGTTAGAACTATCATTAAACTTATATTATAAAATATTGGCAATAAGGTTTTCTGAGATTCGCATTTTCGGTGATACGTTCCTTCGGTATAAAACAGTTTCTGCAATTCCAAGGTAATTTCCTTTTGGCGATTCGGGTTTCAACTATTCGCTTTGGCACCTCTTAGGCGACATCATAAAGAAGTAATTATTCAGTAGGTGGTTCCCAGATGTACTTGCATTCTCTATAGAGTATCTTCTATTACCCGGCGTTGCGCCTTCTCTCACGCTTCATCTTATTTATGTTAGCTCTTCACCTTGGCTTCTGCTTCCCTGGGTTATCGTTCTTTACGCTCGGCTACACGTGGTGACTTTCTTGTTCCCTTCTCGTGTTCTGCAACTATGCAGCAAAGATCTTTTTCGGTTGTGGGCCCGACTGTTTGCAATGACCTCCCACATCTCTTTCGCTTGCTCCTGGGGGAGGGGTCAAATGTACATATGCAGATGAGGGTGGGTGAAAAGTATGCCTGCATATGGGTGGGGGAGAGGGTCAATTTTGTCCGTATTTCTGTGTACATACTAAATGAATGGCCCCTAATGTGTGAATTTCAGTACAAGTGAAATGAGCAGTGAATTCCAAATGTCAGATCATTTAGCACATTCGATTAGCTTCCAATGAAATTCAGAATGCAGAATTTCTGAGTCTATGCTTTAGTTATCAGTTATGAATAGCAGGCCTAAATGTCTAGTTCTGCATTTGACTGTTATTTCATTTTTACTGTTTCCAGTGCCTCTGGTCAGAGTCTTTACCATATTCTTGGACTTGAAAAGCAATGTTCCAGAGAAGACATTAAGCGAGCATATAGAAAGGTAAGTTGGATTGTAGCATGACGAATGTTTAAATCATCCCTAAAACAATGAAATAGTTGAGTTCTTCATTTAAGACCGTAAGTGTTATGACTGATGATCAATCAATTTTCAAAAGAGGCCAAAAATAGGTGTATTTTGGGTGAACAGAGGTTTAAAATTGAGTAGATGGATAGGACACTGTTTTTGGGTAAGCATTTGTATGCAGTGCTAAATCACCATTTTGTAAGCAAACTTAACTGGAGTATGCTCAGATACACTATTGCTATGTTAGGTGAAGTGTGGCGGCACAGTGGGATAGTCGCTGCCTTACATCCAAAGGGTTGCAGGTTCGATTCAGACCCAAGCCGTTGTGTACAGACCTTGTGCAAGTCCTTCACTTGCAATTGCTCATGGTGCTTTGGCATGTAAACTCTGGCACACCTCTGAGCTGTAGTCAGGACCCTTATGAGTATGAGTGGACTTAAGGCGGTATAGAAATAAAATATAATAATTGCTATGCACTGAGTTGACTGCTCTATCAATGATCTATGATGACCGACAATTGGTTCCAAGGTATTATAGTATTTTTACGGTGGCTGTGAGAGCGGGTTTAAAAGACTGAATTAAGTAATACAAACAAAGCGAATTCAGCATTGGAATTCAAATTGTAAAGTGTTTCTTCTATCAAACAGATGTAAATAGAATTATAAATGTATTATAATATGTCATAGACTGCATTTTTGTCTATGTGGTGAATGGCAATTGTAGTCGTTAGTGATCACATTTGCTGCAGAAGGGATGAATGACAGTGTGTGTTTACTGTCTTTAAAAATGACTCTGTACTTCAATTCGGAGCAGTGACAAAGGCAAACTGCAAAATTCACAAATTGAAATAGAAAGTGATGCCCTGTGAAAATTATGGCCCACAGCAGACTTTTGGTTGTGCATTATATAAACAAACTCGCTATGGAAGTAGATTTGCTCACCATTAGCATACCTCCTGATGAAATTCGATTGAAGTGTGAATGCTTTATGTTTATTAGTCTCTGTAAAGCAGATCTATCTAGACATCTTGTTTCTTTCTTTAAGCTGGCTCTGAAGTATCATCCAGACAAGAATCCTCACAACCCAGAGGCAACAGCAAAGGTAAGATCTGTTCTGGATAATCTTCTGTATGCATCAATTATATAATGAAGCAGCTGTTGCTACCTGAATTGAAATGTATTTCTTGTCATGCATAAGACTTCCCAATGCTGGAAATCATATCCCACTATAGTGTATGATTTAATTCATTACAAATAAGGAGGGTAAAAAAGTGGGGATTTTACACGAGATGCTTAGTATAATATTTATAACATAAATTTAAGCTTAAAGTCATGGCCAACTGGCCATGGATCCCAAAGTTTTATTAAGCTCAATCGTCACGTATTGAAGAAAAATACAAGTAGCACATTATAAGTAGGTTGCATTGACCTTTTGCTTTTCATCTGTAGAGCTTTAATGTTTCTAGTCTTATACCGAGTCAGCAGCTATTATATACGATCAAGACGTATTTGTACAATTTTTGCTCGTGGAGAATTCTAGAGTATGTAGAAACATATTCTTTAATAATTGCTGTTTTTGTAGCTTCATCAATTGATTACATTCTCTTGGACATAAACTGATAAACATTGTAAGAAAAGAATATAACTGCAGCCTTAACTTGCAGAGAGAATACTGTGAAAAACAACTATGTAGTCCAGTGTGAAATACAAGCATCACAGCTGTAAGAAGTTAATTGCAATTCATCGACATTGTTACGAAAACCTAGACGAAATCATCTGTTTAAACGAAAAATCTCATTGAAGCATTAAATTTTTATTCAGAACAAAGTTTCTGTAGATGAATAATTCCTAATGTCCTTTTCCTAATGCGATTAACTTTAAAACTTTTGCATCACAAAGGTCTAACTGATCATGCATGAATCGGATTGAGTGAAGATGTGTATGATATGCTCAGACTATGCAGCTTCTGGTAAAAGGGTGAACATTAGGGAATGTAATCCCGCCCCATTATGTCAATCTCGGGATTACAGGATTAGAAATGTATTAATCCCGGGATCTTGGGATTGAGCCACTTTGTAATTTTAACTCGTGCAGCTTTAGCTACTGTGCAGCGTGTAGTCTACCCAGAGTAAACTCGTCCACATGATTTGCGTCTATTTACTGATACTGTATCCCGCATAAAATCATCCTAACAGCAAAATCAATATAATTATAATTAGGTTTAAAGATTATAATAACGGCTATCAGTTCCATAAATTAGGTCATATAAATGGATAAATAAGAAATAATTATAAAGTCATATAGGCTAGTAAACATCGTTGAGGCTGCCAGGGTCGAAAGCCTGGTTCGTCTAACAACCAAAAAGTCAATCGTTTATTATTTGAGATTGACGATAATAGATGTAGACAATGATAACACGCCTCATTGCATTTGCACTATACTGCCTTACCTGATAACATCTCGGAATCAGCCCACAGAGCACGAGATGACCGCAGCAATGGCACTGAGCATTGACCCATATCCCCAACACCTGGGGTCCGTGCGCCGAGTCAAGAACGCAGTGTCAATGCAGCCCCTGTACCAAGGCCTGTAGTCTATAGGCCTAATCAGAACTAGCTTCCTGGGCCTGTGCATATCTGTACTGCATGCGTCAATTTGCAAAGGAAGCGCAATACTAAGCTGTGGCTCAAGTAATTTTAATCCATTATTCCGAATGTTTAATCCCAAAAACACGGGATTACAATCCCGGGATTCCATGTTTATCAATCCTGGGATTACGAGACTGAAAAAAGGGTCGAGATCCCGGGATATGGGATCCAGGGATTACATTCCCTAGTGCACATGTCCTGACTCTGGAATACCTATCAGTTGTGTTTAGAGGTGATGCTTGCAAGGCTGATGATATGTTTACAAAGCTATCCTATTTGACATAAATTTGTTAGGATTGCTGAAGTATAATTTTAATAATTTAGTTTAAATTTGATTTTTATTCTTGTTTTAAGTTATTACTCTTGGTATATATTACCATTTAGCTAGCAATTTTGTGTTGTGCATGAAATTCTTAAATTTGTGTTATTTTATTGATTTAAGATTAATTACATACAATTTTTTTTGTTTTTTTAATTAATGTGTTTTTGTTTTAGTTATTGCTCTGTTATCGTCATCAGTGTTGATTGTAGCATTCTAGTTGTATGCCAGAGGCTCGCGTTTTGAAGAAAGATATGAATCTCTGTTTAAGGTAATTCAGTTCAGGTTGAGACATCAGAAACAATTGAAATAAATAGTAATACCATAACTGCATGCTTACTTTTACTTCTATTGGTGCAGTGTGGCAAGTTGCAGTAAAGTTAAGACAGAACAAATTTTGCAGTTGCTACTTGAATTGGAGATATTCTGCCATATAATTTTTATGCCCACTCAGCCCTCCATCAATCAGAACAGCACTAGTTAGAAAATTAAACAAAGTGCCCGTTATTTTATTTATTTGATTGCTTTGTGCCTCAGTTTAATTATTTATTATTTTAACATGTCAGAGGACTGTGCTTCTGAGGTAAAGATACGTAGCATGTGTGTATTCCTTAGGTTTCATACGTGTTTGTAAATTGAGAGCACACGTGTAGCCTTTTATTTCAAGCCAATGTTCCATCTATAATTATTTGTCCTTTGGGCCGGTAATGTTCTACATCTGTCATTGGGGGTGTTGTTTGACTACCTATTTCAGTTCCAAGAGGTCAACTATGCCAACCGTGTTCTCAGTGATACAACCAAGAGAGGAATCTATGATCGATATGGATCCATTGGTCTCTATGTGGCTGAACAGTTTGGTGAAGAAAATGTCAACACGTACTTTGTTTTGACCAGTCCCTGGTGCAAGGTAGGCATTCCATCTAGGGAATCAAGAACCGAGTTTTTTTTAGAAAATCAGTTTTTCGGTTTTTGAAATCTTGGAAATCCAGTTTTACAATATAATTAGTACAGCACTATGTCTTCAGTCACGAATGTCATCGTCGTGTGCACTATGCAGCTATAATCTATTAAATTACGTCAATGATTGAGTTGGGAATCGCGAATAGCGTAATTTATACACCATTCTATAAATTGCAGGGTTTAGACATTTTTACTAATTACAGTATAACAAACGAGTACTGTTACGACCAAGGTTAGGCCTAGCTAAATGCCAAGAATGTTCCGATTATCACTCAGTACAGGAAATCTTATTACTGTTATATCTATTCAGTCGTCTAACATGGCTCAGATAGCGCTGCACTGCGGTATACTGTGCAAAACGAGCACACGACAGCAAATTAAGAATGCAACAGGTAGCCGACACTGTACAGATAATTACGATTGCAATGGGTGCGCTGTATAAATTAATGGCATCGGCAGCTACACTGCTTGTATTCGAATGCTACTTTCTCAATAGTATCAAATTATTTAAAATCTACTTAGGGAATTTTAGTTAAGTGGCAAATAAAGCTATTAGGGCCTGTCCATTTAGTATGTACTCATTTTGCGTATGCGTGTACGCTATGAAGCGTACGCACGCATACATGTGCTACATTTGGCACAAATTCCCAGATTCGTGCCGCATGTAATTTTGCATGCAGTGGGGAGCGGGGTTCCAGCATGTAGGCTAATATTGTCTGCAGACCCAGCCCACACATTGAATATTTATATTACACTGGTCTTTTTCTGTGGGAAAATCAATATGACACGTCTTTCAATTGGGTCTGGTCTGTCTGGAGGTCAAGACTGTTGCAGGTAGCTCAAGAGTTTACCCGTGCACTCAACATAGGGCCTACTTAGTAGGGTGCCTCCAGCTACTGCTGCCTTCAATAGCCTAATGCATCTGCTGTTCGTAAGACTCGTTGACCTACATTCGAGGTGTTTACTCGACGGTTGACACACTTCAAAGCATTAAGCGGACAATGAACACACTGTTTCAAGATAGTAGCAGCTCCTAGTAGTGCCTACAGCTCTAAATGCTTCAGGCTTGACAACAATCTTGTTAACCACATTAACATTGTTAGCTTTGCAGTGATTGAGCGTGTATTATAGGCCATATACAGACCGTTCGATTGGGGGTTATCAAATGTAAGTAGGCAGAGGGGTGTTGAAAATGTATGCATGCGTACAGGGAGGGGGGTCATTTTACCGTTTTCTGCATACATATTAAATGGACAACCCCTTAGCTTTGGTGGATTTTAAGACCACAGATCGGACTCCGTGAAATTACTTAACAAGTCGATCAAGTTGACGAATTTAACATTGTATACTAATACTATAGGAAAAAGGCCATTCTGTCGCTACTGATTCACGGTAGATCATAAGTTATTCAATTTGACTTAAGGCTTGAAGCTATGTCATTCCAGTAAATATTAATACACTTCAGTGGTTACGACGAGTGACTAGCTGTCACGCACACAAAACGACGCGTCAGCGAATTAAATAGGCCTATCGCTGGTCGGTGAGAAATCTCACTCATATTAATATCACAAATAGAAATGCAACGATGCAAGTAGGCTGTTTGTGGCTGTTATCAAATATTTACTGTACATTTCTCAGTTTCACAGCGTGAATGACAGTGAAAGTAACGTTTTCTACCCCGGTTTTTGGTCACATTCAAAACCGGTTTTTCGGTTTTAGAAAAACCACTGTTTTCCCAAAACCAGTTTCCATTCCCTAATTCCATCTGTGGCATGACATGCGTCTGTTTTTAACCTCCGCCTAATGCAGTGCTCTCGTAACCTGTTTATTTGACGGACCAACAGGAGCAATGACCGATTCTGGAATTCCTCAGGGGATGTCGAATGAGTAAAAAATTGATTTCATTGCATTATTTAACCAATTCTACAATTTTATTGTTACATAAAATGGTAGCCTGGCAAGTTTTATGCTATGACTTTTAGAAGTTTCTGTCTTTATAATTGACTGGAATTTGATGGCTTGTGGACTGATGCTGGTCCAACACTTTTAGAAGCACTGTTCTAATGTAATTGTATTGTGTCTATAAGTTTCTAAAGCACCTCTTACAGTTTGATCTAGTCAAAGGCGCTCCCAGTGCGTTGGACCTCGTGAGATGAGATAAGTTTTTAAGACAGCAGGCAGAAGCAGTAGGGGCTGTCAGTTAAGATTGCGGAACGAGTCAGTGAAGGAAGGTCATTCCACAGCAATGAACCAACAGATGCACAGGTGCAATGCTGGGCAGTAGCAGTTCGAGAACAAGGCACCAGAAGGTCATAGCATCCTAGAGAACGGAGAGGGCGAATGAAGCAGCCGAAAAAGTATTTTACTTGAGAATATGAAGCTTTGCGCATGGATCATTTGATGCTCGGTTTTTATTTTTGCAGGCTGTTTACATGAGATTACAATTATGATTACCTGATGCAATGAAGTGTTTCTTGTCTCTTTATTGATGTTCATCTTACTTTTTGAAGACACAGTTAGAAGAGTAATCAGAGCTCCTGATGATTCTTCCCTGATTTAAATAGGCTGTGAATGATCATGCAGGTGTTGAACTGGTAAAGGTTTCTTATTTTGAGTTATTTTTTTTAGCATACTGCTGATTTCGTAATTCCACATCCTAGTTATTTTTCATCCGGCGTTCTTTTATGAACACTGTTTTTAGTTTATGACATTAAAGTTAGGAAGAGTGATGATGTAATTGCATAATTTATGTTAATTTGTATCTTTTTCATATGTACTGGAAATTGTTTGTTATTAGGGTTTGTTTGTCTTTTGCGGACTGATTACTGGATGCTATCTGTGCTGCTGCTTTTGTTGCTTTTGCAACTTCTGTTGCGGGAAGTGTAAGCCTCGACCTCCAGACGAAGATGGCAGATATGCGAATTTGCACGTAAGGACCAAAAGCATTTGGGTTTATTTAAGTTGCAACCTTGAAAGTATTAAATAAAATTTTAAAATTTTTATATAAATATATATAATTGTCATTATTAAATAAAACGAATATGAATGAATGAATGTTGATACACAAAATTATATGTGTTGGTAATTACTACTAGATTGTATACAACAGGCTTGTCCAACCTTTGACAACTTTAAGGTCAGTTAGAGGGCTACAATAGGAAAAGCAACAAAACACAGATCTCGTAAATAATTAGGGGCCTACTGTGCATCACATGTTAAATTTGGGCAGGCTTATTATCGATTCTGTAATAGTGCATTAACCTTGTTCAGGTGCAGATTTAGTGAGAGGTCTGATTTGGTTATGTATACTGTGGTGAGTTTGTGACAGGTCTGACATTTGCTCTCCTCTTTTATCCAGAGCATCAATTCTAAATAAGACTTGGAATTGAAAGCAAGCCCTATAATCGCACATACGGAACTTTAGTTGGCTGCTTTAAAAAAGACTGCTGCCTTGTTTCAGCGCACTGACTTTTTTTATTCGAATTCGTCCGCTTGTCGATTGAGTGATGCCCCTTATAATGTACTCTTTGCAAATGTTATTTTTCTTTTGCAATTAAGAGGTAGGCCTACAGTTTGCTCAGTTTGTGACAAAAAATAGTCCACTGTCCAATAATCATTAAAGGAACGAAATTTGCTGTCAATTTTTCGCTGTTTGCGCAACATTAGACCCTATTGTTTACAGCACAAATAATTAATTGTAAGCTCAATTCAGTCATGGAACCTCACATCGTTGCAGAGTCGTGAATTCATGAATAATTATGACATAGCCTAACTTCATTGTGTTCTCTAATACCGGACCCAAATAATCCTATTTAAAATAAGTCCACTGCACCTCTGCGGCTGACACCATCGACGTAGGCGTATAATAATACGACGTAAGGTAAGGCCGCTCATCTTACCGCTTCCAGAGTTTTATCTATTAGTCTGTAAGTCAGTATATTGACTCTGGGAAATTTTGAAAATGTGCCATAATTTGAGAAAACTTGAAATATGCTTGCGGGCCGGATAGAGATACTTGGCGGGCCGGATTCTGGCTCGCGGGCCGATGTTGGACAAGTCTGGTATACAGCTACACAGCAATAGGTAGTTCATATAAGGTTTTCAGACATTGCAGGGTAAGATTGTCAAATCAATGACTACTGGCATGTATAATTTTGCGTGAACTGCTATAATGCAGAGATATTGTTATCTTCTATTCATATGACATTTATTGAAAATATTGTTGACATACCACAACATGATACAAGTTATACAAGTTAAGTAAGTATGTACGTAACTGACACGCAGAAAGACAAAAGGACAAAGCAAAACTGGCATCCAGTTACAACAGCTCCCAATCCACTTGCAGCCTAAAGCTTGGGTTGTTAAAGCTGCCATGATAGATGGAGATGTCCACAGGCAAAAACCACCCGAAATAAACAAGTCTTAGGCGATGAACTCCACGTTTGCATGTAGAGTACAATAGGCGGATCCTCATCCGGTTGGAAAAGTTAACGTCCTCATTAGCCGAGTAGCATGCAGAAAGAAGACAGCGTGAGCACCATTTCATCACGGTCGTTGATGTTGGCAAAAATGCAGACATCTTTCGTCCATATGCACTACGGAACGGCACTCATTCTCCAGCTGGTAGAGGTGTTGTTAATTTGTTGAATCTGGCATCCGTCGTTGCAGTGCAGCGCAAAGGACTCGTCCAACGGTGAAAGTCAGTGGCAGAGGTCCTTCGTCAAATACGTTCGAAACAAGTATCTGTCCCAGCGCTTATATCCAGCGCAGAAAGACATGGAAAGTGGAAAATACGAACTTGGCGATGGTAGAGATCTGATGTATGTTTATTAATGTGTGGGCTTTGCCCTAGAATTTGTAAGCCAATTGTACTCAGAGGTGCTTCCAAATCAGGCCAAGTGGAAAATGGGTCTTCAGCAGCTGGTGAAACTGATTACAAAAAGAGACATTTGGGAGTTGGCGCATGGACAAGTGAAGCCCGTTCCAAGTTGCTGGACTAGCCACAGAGAAAGAGGGGCTCTGCATTGTTGCAGAGTGGGCAAAAGGGACAGCCAAGTCGCCGTGAACAGAAAAGTGCAGTGCACGAAGGCTGGTGCAATTTGAAGAGGACTACAAAGCTCGTGCAAATAGAAGGGCGCCCAGCCCATCAACACCGCCACACCAAAGACACGATTCTATAGGAGATGCGCTATGGAAATGGTTGCCAGTGCAGTACCTCTCGCCTATACTGGCATATGCGGTCGGTCTTGGCGAATCCGCCAATGAACTCGCTCCATCCTGTCAATCCGGACCCACATATAATGGCAGCCGTGTCGTTTGGGATGATGGTGTGACCGCGAATTAAGTAGTATTTTGCATTATTTTAAGTAAAAACATAGTGAAATATAATTTTCTTATGCGATTAGTTAGTTCATCAAATCACCCCAGAACCTGGGATAAAAAACTCGGTTATTTCTGCTATCACCAGCAATTGAGGTTTTTCAGAATTTTAAATAGTGGTTCAGTGCTGTTGGCTATTGTCTAATAGGAGGACTTCAGCAGCCCAGAACAGTCTCCAGAGCGCGAGCAGCCGATCTTCATCCAGCCAACGTCGCTGTCGGATGCCAATGCCTCTGGAAACAACCATGGAACGCCCTCTGTTGACATAGAGCTCAGTGAGAAGTCAACTCTGCCGACACAGGGCCAGGTCGCATATGGCGCAGACTTCCAGAAGTCCTGAACTCCTTAGGTCGGTGATGGACCGGAGCGCACTAAACGACACAGTTGCTACGAACTACACCGACAAACACGCACTCTGCAGTTCACGACAGCAACTGCGATAGACAATGTAACATTGCTTGTGGTAAATTACTATAATATAATTATATCTATTTGACTCAACTGCCAATGCTGTAATAACTATTTGACCCTCAGCTGGATTCCATTATGTTGCACAATGGCATGTGACCTTTATCTTTTATCAGTGCTATGTTAAAGAGGATGTCATAATTATATTAATATAAGTATGCTTTCTTCTGTATATTTTTTATGACATTAACTTACATTGGCTGAAGCTAGAATCCTACTGTACGGTTGCCAGTTGGTTATAGTCCAGACTAGACGGTCTCTGCTGTGTTTGATTTCGAGCTGTGGGCTTATGATTTTTAGTGAAAAGTAAGACGAGCGTGCTCGATTCTTACTCAAGGTGCATTTCACTTATGGCTGTCTGGCTATACTGTGTGTAGTGTTTGTAGCATCAGATGTAGATGTATTAATTATTACTTCAGCAGAAGTACCTTTAGCCAGGCTTTTAAGGACAGTTTAATATGGAAGTTATCTTCTTCACTTTGTTCTGCTAATATGGAAGTTATCTTCTTCACTTTGTTCTGCTAATATGGAAGTTATCTTCTTCACTTTGTTCTGCTAATATGAAAGTTATCTTCTTCACTTTGTTCTGCTAAGTCATCCTTTCTATTAATGACATCTGTATAGATACAGAATATGTAGCAGCTGTCAAGTTTAGTGTGCTCCAGACTTGAGCAATTCTGGATGTGGTTGGGTCAGTTTTGATACTCTGTACTTAAAATCAAGTCACTAGTCTGTTTTCTGTAAGTCAATAATATTTGATGTTTCTTGTGACTGACTTGCAGTTTATCTACCATTCTTAGTAGCTATTTATTAACGTAGTACGTACCTCTTAACAGTTTGTTTCATACAAATTTCAGACTAATGTGAACATTTGCTTTATATAAATCGCAAAGCATCTTGTGTTTCAAAGTTTTCCAATTTTGTATGTTGTTGAATTTTAATAGTGATCTGTTTTATTTTAATGTTGTTCTTGTTTTATTGAATTCAATTCATATTGTTTTGCAGCTTTTTCTATTATATATACATTGTTGTAATTTTTCATTTCCTGAATACTATTTGACTTCTGTCATTGCACCAAATATTTGAGAAAACATTTATAAATGTAATAGAGGCGAAAACGATTACGTGGTTTGACATTTCTTACAGTACTTTGGATTTTATATAATCATAATGCTACATGTTTCGTGGCATCATACTAAGTGGTTAAATATTTGTGGCATTACTCTGCAAGAAATTGTTAACACTTGTTATTCCTGAAGAGTTCTAGAATGGTTGATTTTGCTGGATTTCAAAGCTTGTTTTCTGTTTCTTGCTCTTGCCAGTATCATCATCATCATCATTATTGTTCATGGGCAAAATGCCCGTAGATGTCCGTGTCACACTCTTTCGAGCTTGTCCCGCGTGATCCAGTCTCCACAGGTCCCAGGT
>JAQFXW010000955.1:0-16334 GCA_034693945.1 Dendrobaena attemsi
AACGCTGACAGCAGAGTAGCGTAAAAATTACTTGAGCATTAGCTGCATTACCTCTGCAACTAATCGCTATTCTGAATTTAAATTTAAAGTGGATTAAAGTTTAGTTTTTAGTTAGTAATGAATGTGGTATTATTGGATTGCATATCATGGTATCTTTGAGTTTCTTTTATTGTTGTGCATAGTACAATATAAATGTGCTCTAGGTCTATAACTATATTTTCCTGTTGCGGCCAGTGAACCATTGCAAGTATCCTAACGTGGCCCTGCTGACGACTTGAGTTTGAGACCACTGGTCTAGTTTGTATGTGTTTGGCAATCAATAAAAAGTGACTACTACTAGAAACTAATGTAATTAGCCTAATGTGTGTGTCCGTGCTTAAATGAGTATATCACTATAACAATGCATTGTCAACAATTAGTCATGTAACTGCTACATTTAAGTTTCTTTGCCATAACTAATTAACTATGGAGTGGGCAGAAGTTTGAAGGCAATAAATTACTTCTTCTAATTCTAAATAGCTTGCGATGGGCATTTAGGAAGTTCAAGTATACAGGAATACAAGAAGACCTGGAGCAAAACTACTATTACTCATACCACAGAATATTCTCATACAGATTCGGGTGACTTGGGTTGCTTCTGATCTCAAGAGATCGGCTACAAAGGTCCTCTAATTACAGAAGGCCTAGTAGGGCAAATCAGAACACATTAAAGAACAAAACACATGAGCTTATTATTTACTATTCTCTGTTTAAAGCACACAGTAGAAGTAGAAAATGTAATAGTCCTCAAATCATGATTATTCATAGCAAAAATACACATTTTACCAACGGGTCATCTTTGGTAGGCCTATGTCATTTCACCTTTCTTTTACATACATGTATAGTTGAAATCATAAATTTAAACACACATCATCGTCTGGAAATCGTTAAATGTTTCTGGCCACAATCTTCAAAGTGGTCAAATCAGTTTAACAACAATAGTTTCCTGTCAAATGAATTTTCTTCAGTTAAGCAAACACAATAATTACTTGCAAGACAAGGGGCAACAAGACTTTGAGCCTTACAGCACCATACTATTGCAACATAAAAATCTGACAAATTATTTACCCAGTGACTTTTACAACAACATGGTTGAAAATTCAGATGTTTGACAACTTTAACAAATATTAGAACAGGGCTGTGCCTCACAGAATTTTCGTGGCACATTCAAATGACAGAACATGTAAGTATATGTGTATCAAGATTCAAGAAACATCCTACTCATATATAAATAAGTACATCTTAGTTTCAAAATGTGTGCTGCACAAAGTGACACAGAGCCTCGACCTTTTTGTTCCACTTGTCAGGACCACAATGGCAGACTCGATCCTATGCTAGCGCTGGTCCCTCACTGTGGAATTCACTTCCCCATAGTCTTCGTTCTACCTTTCTAATTGCAAATGTTTCTACATCTTTCTCTCATCTCAAAACCTATCTCTTCTCTCTGGGTCTTCGCACTGGGAGCGATTCTGAAGGGCAAATGCTGTGAGAAGCACTTTATAAATTCACAAATACAATACAATACAATATGTACATTCGTTTTCCTGTCATTTCCTGCAGTTTTCTGATGCACAATAATATTATTTGTATATTTTGATTCTGATTCAAGTCTTCAAAACACACAAAAAATGTGCAGAGTGATTTGTAGCACAATTCTACTGAAATAAATGGATCAAATAATAAATAGTTATGCAACATTGTATAAATACAAGCAATAATGACAACAGCAAACAATGGCTGTAAAATTCTTAGAAAAGAGCAAAAGAGTTTCAAACTGACATTTCTATTTCTGAAGTTTTCCGCACATGATTTGCTCCACTAGAAGTTATCAAGTAGTTTGCCCCGAGAGCCAAACACAAGTATGAATTGTTAGCAACTTCATTTTTTTAGCCTCAGCATACGAGACCAGTTAGGTCTGGTCTATTCATGCACAACGGCGCTATATAAATCGTCGTACGTACATTACATTACATACAATCCACACCCGCAACCCAGCACTGACTGCAACAGTGTATCGTTGACAGTTTATTCGCCATTACCGACATCATTAGGACCCAACAAGAGTAAAATCCTAGAAAGAAATTGCCTCTGACAAAGATTTGAACCTCAACCTCATCACTAACAGTCCAGTAGGTTAACTACTACACCATTGTGTAGAAGGAAAGTACTACTTCTTCTGAAATCCTCAACATCAATCACCAAAGACAAAGCCAGACCGTGAAAGCCAGATCATGAATAACCATGAAAAGGGAAAATAGTAAATACACGATTTATCAGCAAGCTGGCATTTTCAAGTCTCTGCATGCAAATATGCCGATATCCACTGGAATTTGCAACAACAAACACTATTGTTGGCCATGAGGTTCTAAATGGTGAATCACGATAAGAGCTGCACTAAGTCAATTGGAGCACGAGTGGTAACCAATGAGATTCATTCCAATTTGATTAGATAAAATGCGCCAGTATCTAAATATCTGAGCAAAACATGACTCGAATAATGGAGTTATTAGACCCCGATTCTTATTCAAATGGCCTAGGAAAATTATTACACTCTCGAGCAAAGAGCAGATGATCGGTATGGGATGTTGGATCAGCTAGGTACCCTATAAAAGATCCACACAGCCCTCCATAAGGTAGATGGTCAAATGAGATGGCTTTGGCAAGTTAGCAAGAGGGAGAGTCGGGAGAAACTCTAATGGTTTACCTTCCTAGAGGTGAGCAATACAATACAGTACAATACCTGCATAAGATTCACAACAATTGACGTAAGAACACATCATTGACTTAAACTGTACAGGTCACAAGACCATGGTTCAACCTTGGAACTGCAAAGAGTTGTGAGAATGAGGTAAAGTTAGCCCTACTAAACGAAGCGGAATAATCCTCAACAGCTTTTTGACCATACACCTAACTTCTATTTTCATTACCATGACGTGTATCTATAATCGGATAATGTTTCTTAACTGCAGTTTCACTTCAAATAACATTAATTGAAGCCACATTTATATGCACAAAACAAGTCAAAAAGATAGACAGCATGCACTGATGGCAGGAAAACTGCTCATCACTGTTCCAACACTATTCACTGCATGCATTCTGTACAGTGAATATCTCTTGTACATCGCAAAATTCAATTGTCCCTATGATCGACATGTAAATCTGAATAAAACTCCGAGAGAAACAGTAGCTCCTGCAATGGCGTAGAAAATGACTAAGCAAGAGAAGAAGAACGTCACGTCGAAAGCCGTCAGCAAAATCGAGAAATGTGGTGGGTCAGACGAGTGGGTAAGCGACCGGCGTTTACTCGATAGAAGTCAATGAGCTGTGCTAGATCCATGAATTTAGTAGAACCACCGTCCAAGGAATAGTACCACCAGCCATCCACCTGAATCTAGAAACATAAAGAAACAGCACTTACTAACTTTTAACATTCAAGCCTTTTTCTTAAGCAAGTTAGATTCCTCTGAAGAGAAAATGATTTAATTCTATAGGAATGTTACTTCAGTTAAAACAGAGATTAACCGTCTGTTTTAAGACTTTGGATAACACTTCAGCGCATCATTCATCTCCCAGTTGTGCAGGAGCTCTTCATTAGTATAATAATTTAATTGATAATAATAAAAGTACCAATAACAATATAATTATCGTCCGTATCAATAATAGTTTGAAACTGATGATTGTAAACAAAAGATATAATGTTCCCAATTTGCTCTAGTGGTGCTTTTGCCTCAGCCAGAATGACTTCAATCTCTAAGGACATTATGCCATCTTCCAAGCAGTATATAGCTAAATTTCAGTCAGAGACATTATAATTAGACATACATCATAAGAAGACTAATCGAGTTGATTGATCACAATTTTATGAAAAGGTAACATATTAGCGTTATTTTTTTGTTTCAACGTAGGATCACAGTTGTTTTCAATGACGAGCATGTACTAAAGTGACTGGGAAACCAATACGGCTTGTTATTAAAGTGTTTTGTTCACTGCACAGCAATGGTCTGCACTACCAGCCGAGACCAAAAGGTCAAAAACTCAAGTATGAATGTTAACCATTACCTATAAATGGTAACCTTTACCTGAATGGTGAACTTTCATTATGAATGGCAAGTGGGTTATCATAGCCTATGAATGATGAACTTTTCCTTATGAATTTTGGCTTTTACCCTATGAGTGGTAAATGTTACCTTATGAATGGTGCAGTGTTTGACTGTGGAGTTGTGAGCAAACGATAGAACGTGAACCCCAGGTAGCGTCTGGCTGTGTCTTACAAGGAATGTCCTAAAACAAAAAGAAATCATCATCATCGTCAACAGCTTTTTTGCACATACGAATCTATCAAGTTATATAACACCATTAATTTCGTTAATCAAGTATACCTTAATCAAGCAGTTGCCTGAAACAAGAGTTTCTGAGTTGAAGGAGAAAGCCTAGAATGTTTCATGGCTGCATTGCTCCAACAATTACATTAGGTATTAGGTACTAGAAGTTGATAAATCATTCATATATTAAGTGAATCTTTAACTAAATAAACCTGATCTAACTGCACAGCTAACTCTAGTACTATCAAAATCTCAAGTTTTGATAAAGAATAAGGGCCAGACTAATGATCTGTTTCATGACACAGCATCGTTATACAGTAATTAAAACAACTCAGAGCCTCCTATTGTTATCAGACGTGACTGAGCAACTCACCCATTACTAAGGCCGTGCGCACACAACAAAGATACAGCCTCGTCCCGACCAATCGTGAAATGAAACCATTCAAATTCTTGGCGATTTTTCGTCGTAGATGTTTCAAGATTCGTGCAGATTGGCTCTGTTGGCGACAGTGCCACAGAAGACCGAGTGGCTGGCTGATATGACTGTGAAATTGAACCACGCTTAACCTAAAATAAAGTAACAAAGTACATTTAATTCCAAGCACACTGTACAAAGATATGTATAATATTTGATGGTAACTCCATTAAACTAAGAATTTTAAAGTTTGTAATGATATCAAAATAAGACATAAATGATGAATAAATTAGTAGAAATGCAGAATTAATAGATAACTTACGATTCTGTCATCTATGTTATCCAATTTCTTTGGTTCACTTGTCCATCTTACAGAAGCTCTAAAGTTCTCTTGCAGTTGGTAACCAAACTAAAAAACAGGAAATTAATAGCAAAACATTAGATCAATTGAATATATATTTGAGAATTAATGAAATTAATAAATTAATAGTGAATCATTATAGAAAATATAAATTACCAAAATTTAAATGATATCATGGAGGCAGAGACTGGTATCAAACCAAATGCAATAAAATAAAATTTTAAATAAGAATTCTGATAATGATCTTCTAGCAGCAAGTACACTGTCATTAAGTTATAGTAATTATCTTCACTCATTTGCATTTGCAATATAACAGCAAGTTTCTAATAGCAGGACATAATATTAATTGCTTTCACAACAACGTCACAGTGCCAAATGCAATGAGAATGCCAAATCTTCCATTGATATTAAGTGTGTGTCTCCTCATTCATTAACGGGGATCCTATTTAGGGGGACATCAGTCCTTTCGGGATCTCTCTATTGCATTCCATCTGCAAATATTACATGACGGGCATGTATGAATGGATCCCTCCTTTAAGCTTTTGCTGTAATTGACTGATATGACGCAACTAAAGCGATTTAATTCTACTGACTGATGTGGAAACAGTGCAACTGGCTTCCAATAATTATTTCAACATGCACCCTATTTATCTTATTAAAGAAATTAAGACCTTAATTAATAGAATCATTTCTATGTGTAATAAAAGCGTATTGATGAGAAATGCGAACCTACCTTAAAGAAGCGCAAGCCGGTGATCCAGCAAAGACGCGACTGTTCGTCCTCCACACAAAACTGTTTTAAACGACGCTTATTGCTGGCATCGTCGACAGGCTGGATAACAAACAAAACAACATCGTCTGAGAATGTACAGAGCGAAATGAAAAGAACTGTAATTGATCATTGAAGAGCAGCAACTCAGCACCATTCTGTCTCGAGGAAACATATAATTCAAATTAAATAGTATTGCAGAGTGAAATTAGGACCCTTCTCTCAAAGTCCATTCTTTACTGAGAATTATTCTCCCAAAAATCACCATCTGCTCATTTGGCTTTCACATACTTCAGAAAGTATGCCATGCAATAATATTTTACAATCAAGCCCAGCACTAGGCAGGCTAAACTGAGGCTGGAATTCAATCAATCAATCAACTAAAATTTATATAGCGCCCCTTCAAGATATCTACTCGCGCGTAGAATTGTCACCTCTCTGCCAAATCTTGACCCTAATCCTCGGCTTCAAACTGACCAACTGCCATTTGGCTACCCTTGAATCTGGGTGACTGCAATCGACTTAGTATCTGACATTGATCTTCGCGAAGTCAGGAATGTTACAGATCAGTCTTTTCTTGAAGCGATGCTGTATAAATATCTGCAATTAAGAAATATAACGTCGTGCTTCAGTCATACGGCACTGTACTAAAGAAACTGAAGAAATTCTTCGCAAAAGGCTCTAGCTCTGTCAGTAAGTGTCTCAGTGCCTACACAACCAACATCAGATCCATACCGCAAGGCAGAAGCAGAATTGTGTAGGAGCGCTGAAGACCTTCTTGGCGTTCTGCGCTACGTAGATGTTGTCATTATAGAGATCTGACAGCAAAACCATATTCTTTGGATCCTACAATTGAAACAAAAGCACTGCTACATATGACAGAATCAGACAACTGCCACATCAGAGATACTTCAATCTAGTATCCTTAGTACTTGTTCTAAAGAGATTTTGCGAACATTATTGGGCTGAGTGCAAATGTTTTGCTAGCACATTCATTCATATTGGTTTATTGTTGCAACTTGCAAGAGAAAAGCCCAGTATGTTTAGAACAGTAGGCATTTAAGGGAAGTTATTTTTGAGTTCGTACGTTCTGTTTTACACGGTGAGTGCTCTAACTAACTGCTACCACGTCCCAATAACAGGCCACTACATAATCTATGCTCTATAATGCCAGCCCACCAGAATGTAAAGCACACGCCAACAGAGGAATAGCTCAATAAATTAACCTAATATCTTGGATATTAAGCTCGTGTGTTGAATAAGTACTGCCTAGAAGGATCGTCACATGAATAACTGACCTTAACGGTGCCTTTTGTTATACAGTAGAGACCGGATGACCGCAGGACACAGAAGTGTTTCTTCCACGCCTTTTTGCCATCACGCACATGAAGAATACCTTGGATGTCGGGCATGCTCTGGTTTGCAAGGAGGTTCTGTTACACAACGACAGAAAGTTCATCTGAGTTCAAATACAACCGAAACTGATGTCAAAATAAGGACAATGTTTATTCATCTGAAGATTAACTAAGTTCATGAATATTAATTTATATCAACACACAGAACTACTGTATAGTGGAATAAATTTGAAAGCATTAAAATAATTAAATTAAGATAAACTTAGTAAACATTTTTATTGCAGATACGATCATAAGACACAGCACATGACTATTGATTGACAGAATGGTAAACACAGATAATGAGACATGATATTAGTACAGAATACGAAAATTAATCAACTGAAGGCAGTATACGAATATCAATCTTCATACTGCACAGTGCATGATTATTTATCTATGTAAGCTCATGACAGGGCATAAATGAATATTAATTTCTATAAACAAACAGCAAAGCATATGAATATTATATCCAACAAGGAGAATCCATGTGAGCTGTTTAGGAGTCAGGTGGTATTTTTTCTACCTGAAGTAGGAGATTGCGATATCGTTCATGACGCGTCATGAATCCCGTCATGTCTTCTTTCGGTAGCTCTACGTCAATCATGTGCTCTGGAAAGCAGTGCTGAAGACAAACAAAAACAACACATCAATCATCCGTCTATTCAGTTATTCAGTCAGCCTTTTAGTCATATGCCAGTCACTCATAAAGTCAGTCAGTCCATCAGCCAGTCAGACAGTCAGTTTATCAGTCTGGTCTGTCTCATACGGGACTTTAGCGGGACTTCTGTTGCTTTTGCGAATCCGTCTGCTTCAAAGCTTTAAGCATCTTGTGACTTGTTAGGTCTAGTTAATCTACTCTATTGGTAATCAAACTACACTGCTTGTATAGATTTTTCATTGGGTGTAATAATTGATCGATTGATATCGCCCGACAGTTTATTTGTCTGCCTACCATCAGTATGTACAGTGCAACATTTGAAGATAACACCATCAATAAAGTAGCAACTAATTCCCAGATCTATTCTACTTTAAATGAATTTATGATTCTGCAAAATGTTTCTGCATCAAGTTATATTTACCGCTTTAAAGTTCTTTACATCTATCCATTAATATCTGCTTTGCTTAATTTGTACTAGTAAATTAATATAACTTAATATAATATGATATAACTTAAACAAGCAAACACTTGAGGATAACACATATAAAAAAATTACAAACACTTACTATACTGTCTAAGTCTTACAAGTATTTGTACTTTGACAAACAATTCTAGTTCATTGTGTTTTATTCTGTCGAGGTCATAGCACCACTCACATAATCAAATGACTGTAGAACTGATTTAAAGTGTGTTTTACAATAAGTATCAAATGCATGCTGAGTTGCGGAGATGTCATTAAAAATCAATCTCAAACTAAACACAAACAAGAAGCTTTAATGTGCCAATACAATAGCTAATAATACCTTGTAATACACAACATCGGAAATAGTTCTGCTATATTTGGCTCCATTGGGTTCAATTCTATTTCCATCCCTCTTGGCACAAATTAAATTAAAAACAATTCTACAAGAAAGTGGATTTATGAAAAAAGTAAACAACATGATATTTATTGCAGAAAATAGATTTCCCCAAATAGAATGGAAACACCTAGACAAAATAAGTAGTATCGGTCGTTACAAAATTTAAACCAAAATACATTGAACGCACATACATAAAAATAGTAAATATCACATTAATACAAATTTGAAATGATTTACTAAAAATAAGTAATTACAGTACTATAAATGAAACATACAAGAAATAAGTAAAAACCCTTACATTTGGATTGGAATAAAGTTCGTATCGATTAAAGTCCTTTCGATAATAGAAGCGATTGTTGGCGTTGTCCCACGAATTGAAAATCGGATACATAATTTCATGATCTTCAAGAGTTCTCTCTGAAATAAGTTGCACATTTGATTCAGACCATCTTCCACTAAAAGTTTATTTTAAGATCCATTACCCAGACATATAGTATTCACCCCATAACCTATCCCTGACCTTAGACACTCTCCAACTAAATATCTAACAATACGTAAAAACGCAATACAATATAATTTGATATTGTCCTCCCTTCAAAGTTCAAAAGTACACACTAGACCATCCAACCAAAGACCAAACCTTGATGGTACAGAGCAATATTATTGTGCATTCACGAAGGACTAGTTCAAGGTTTCCACACAGTGACCTCAGCAGAGACAGTATCACATCAGGCACAGTAAGTTTCTTTACCAATGAGGCCAGTCTTCAGTTGAGGAAAGAGCAACGTTGGCACAGTTAAAAAATTGGCTTTGACCTATGTGACCCAAGGTTGAATATTGGGTCGGTCAGATGCAATTGAAGTCCATGGCTGCATTTAGGCGAGCTTAAGGGACTGCTCTGCTCTTCAATTGAAATACTATTGACATTGATTAATTTGTGGAACCACTTTTAACTTAAGGATCACCTTACTCACACACATACAACACGCACAACAATCATGTTCACTGATGTCTTAAGCATTACAAGGCTGGTACGAGATTAGGGTGCCATAAAGAACCCAAACGCAAAGTCAACACCACAGCACCACATTTTAGCACCTTCATACATTCCTAACTTCACACACCACCCTAGACTGACTTATTGTGTTTCTCTAACTCTGGCATGCCACAAGAACCCAGATTCAGAACAATTGCAGCTACACTAACAACAGAATACGTGCCATACATCTGCATGTAGAGATGCCAGTTTCAATACTAACAGAGGCTCATTTAAGAGACTTTATATTGATCTAGTGCAGCCCATCACAGCCCACAGGGGAACATCAAATGGTGAAAGATCTCATTAGATGAATTCATTTAAAACTAAGCAGGGCCACCTGTCAATCGTCCCTCTGAAAATCCACTCTAAGTCAAAGTCTCACCCCTTCAAGAACTCCTACCATCATATAGATAGTATACACCTTTCCACCATGCCATCCAATCTCTCTCATTCTAAACAGAAACCCACCTTGCCAGCTAGCCATTTTGCACCCTTCTTTCTCTGGTCCTCTGGCTACCAGACTTAGCTCCTCTCAACAACCCCTCTGACATGACAAAGCACTCGTAAATAAAGTGATGCCCCACGCTCAGTCTAAACTAGTGCTTTAGAAATTTTTATTCTACAAATACCATAGCCACAGTAGCAAAAGAAGTAATGATAGAAATACCTAAATTGAGCTTTTCGATGTGTTCAACTATCGTCCAGAAGGGATCGCGTTTAGAGCAGCTGATCAGAGCAAGACGATCGCAAACATTGGCCACAGTTGTGGTGCCATCGATCTCAACCGAATGGCATTTGCGTTCGCTGATGTAGATGTCGACCATCATCTTCTGTCGGAAAACAAAAACACAGAGAATAATGGCAGCCTCATGTTTACAGAAGCGCCACTGCAAAGCAAAAGGCAATCGAAGCTGTGTTTATCAGACTCTTGCGCCACTATTCCCAGGGCATAAACGGTTTCAGTCGCTCATAAAAACAAGTCCCATCATCAATAATTCTGTTGATACAAATCCCACAAAGAGGAAAATGTCAACTGATTCTGATAAACAAGAGAGCGAACAATTTACGGACAAAATTTATGGAGAACAGTTCAACTGGGTAATGTAATCTTAAAGTGTGCCTTGAGAGGTGCTAATACAAAAAACAAAATATGTTAATATACACACCGTTTAAACATCCATTAATCATAACGTAACTACAAAGTGGTAGCAGTATAACCTTTGACCTAGCTGGCTTTGCACTTGTTACTGTCAGACTATATCAAGTGCACTTAAAGCAACAACAAAAAAGTACCAGAGGCAGTTGAAGAAATACCAGCCCTTGTAAAGCTCATAAGTGAATGAAGTGGTCATGACGTATCAGTATTGAAAACTTTGTCGCTTTATATAATCATACTTAAATAGTATTCACTTAAAAGTTCAGTGACTTGAAGTTTATCTATCCCAGTCATTCAGCAAGACCAGTTTCCAAAAAACCTGAGTAACCATTGTTATCTCAAATTCAGGATCTGAATTTCCAATTGATAGAAAATGAGAATACCAACAGAGGAATCAGAGTTGATGCAGATACAGGAGAAAGCTATTACGATGATGAGTCACAAAGCTATAGTATTTAACTAGGCCATGCTAAAATGAGTCTGATTCCAGTAGGTAAATTATTATTCCTGAGATTCACAAATTATTATTATCAGAATTTGTCTTAACATGAAGCCATAATAATGGCCAGCTTACCACAGGATATATTGAACTATATAAAAGTATATACATATAACATGTCGTCTGTCACAGTATCAATATATACATGTATATAATACATACGCAGGCATGCGTATTTGCACTGTTATGCACTATACTGCTACAACTGTGTACTGCTAACAAAATAATATAAGTACTTGTATATAATTATATCTATTCATACATGATTATACATAGAGGAGTTCTGAGAATCACTAGCAAGCACTCTAGCGTAATCTATCTGGCAGATCTAAACATTGCTGTGGTTTATGATAAGGAGAAATGCTTCCTGATCTATTCTGATCATAAAGTTCGCATTCAAGAGCCTCATAAGAGCAATCCAATCGCAGTAGTTCACGACACCGTACCAGAACTCACTTTAGGACGTCAGCATTAGGAGATTTATTACGGCCATTTACAACACAAATACAACGCTGAATGATCAATTCCGTGAATAATCTCAATCATTCTTAGCACAAATTCAGGTGTGAATGTTGCCATAAAAATGCCATTCACAGAAATTTTTAACACTTAAATCTCGTCAGAATGCTGGTGTTAGGAAATTGGTCAAAATGTCTTTTAAAATCATTATCGTTCAGTACGCCATCTAGTGAAAGAAGGTTGAGTCTAGCAATGAGAGGCTACAGGAATTGATTTTAGTTATGTATCGTACATTCTTTGTACCAGTGTAATTCAGACCACTATCTTTGGAAGCATTTAAATAATAGCTCAAAATTAAATTATATCTTTCTAAACCAATTGTCATCGATTTGCAAATTCATGTACAGTGCAATTTTCAATAATCTCGGCTGATGCTATCAGTATTCTTTTCTTAGGCACAGAAGTCACGGCCACAAAGCTACATCTTTAGGCTTTGAAAGAAAATGATAAGTGTGGTAATGTTCAGTCAGATCTGTGTTTGAAGTTTCATTCATTCAAAACTCTGGGCTCAACATAAGATAAACTGAATATACAGCAGTGTCAGTGTCATTGTATTTAAAAATTTATAAATCATAAACTTTGCATATTATGAGGCTGATTATAATATCTTTCACAAGCTGATTGTTGGCCTGGCTGCAACTAAAACTCGTTGGGCCAACACCCTCTGGGCAGGCATGGCTATATATAGCGCTCTGTAAATCATCATCCAATTATTGTCATCATAATTATTACTTTAGTATTATTACTATCATTATTATTATTATCAATATTGTGATTAAAATACTGAACTTTACAACTTCAAACACAAAACAACTCACCTTCTGATGGCTACCGCTCTCAGCATCAAAAGGGACGCTGCTTGTTCGACAACCATTGGTCAGAGAACTTGAGTCAACCCGTAAAATGCTCTTGACCTCTTCTTCTGGCGACACAGGAAGTGACGAACTCATTTCCGAATTGTACATCTGAGCCAAAACAGGTGCAAGGCGGTCATGGGTCAGTTCGGGAAACGGATCGGGAAAATCGTGGAGCGAGTGGTTCTCCGGGTTAGGCATGGATGGACTTTTTGAAAGAGAATTTCTTTGACCTGCAAGCAGCAACATGTCATAATCTTATAAGATTTATTATTTATTATTGATTTAATCCTGATTAATTATTATTAATTTGATGTTATATATAATATTTCTTGCTGTAGGTACGTACCATAGTAGATTCGCAGATGGAAAATAAAGAAGTATACGTACGTAATATAATCGATACAATTGCTCTTTTCTTACATAACTGATGACTATTTGATTACACCAGTATAATCAATATCAATGTCATAATTCATACTATTATTAAGCTATAATGTGCTCTGTCTACAGTGCTGTTTGATATGTTTATTTGTTATGTCCTTTCTTTTTTAACAATTGTTCCCTCTGTAAGAAAGATAAGAAAGAAGACAAAAACAAAGATGACTTGGTATTTAGTATCGACTCTATAAGTTACGAAACCCCAGTTCTACTCTTAGGTATAATCTGGAAATTGCTCATTTATGCTTTCTTTTCCTAGCCTCAACATTTGAGGAACAAACGCCAGTCTGCCCCATCGACAGCTAATCTCTTCACCAATTGAGCATGGTTGGCAAATTCGTCTGCGAAAATGAGATTTGATGCAAATGGAACCAAAATTATTTAATATCTCTCAAGCCCACTGTTGGCAGGAGGTCAGATGTTAATTGAAATTGTAATTACGATGACAGTTTTTAATTAGCATTCTCAGTAGGAAGCTACTTCTAGGATGTGTTACACTAAGTACACGATTCTAACTGTTTGTTACGAAAATCAATGCTTTTGGTTCCCTGAACATAAGAAGGAAGACTGCTCCAGGCAAGAAGACCACTTGGACCAGTGACCAAAAAATCAATTTCTCATTTAAAATTCTGTCAGTTGACAGCGAGGGAGTGGACTGGTCACACCCCTTAAAAAGCACTGACAGGTCTTCCTACCCATATGGAAAAGTAGTTTTAAAGCTGGGGCCTGGATGTGGATGCTAGTAGAGCACAAACTCCTACCCAGGTGAAGATCTGAAGCCTCAATCATCCAAAAGAGCAAACTAGCTAATCACCAGACAACTCACTGTCAGTCTCGAAAACAGACTTGGATATCCAAAACTTCAATAAGAAACATAATGCAACCAAACTGGTTAAAAAAGGTCGGGGTTGAAATCCGGGCTGGGGTAGACAAACATTACATGATCTCGTTCATTTTCATTTCTCACGTCAGTTTCATAAATGAATGCACTGAAGATCAGAAAACGAGGTTTCAGTCTGCGCCTACCGTTGCAAATGCCTCTGACAAAATCTGGTCTTCGTTTGAGTAGCTAAAAGAGAGCTGAAACGTTTAGGCGGCTCTGTTTATAAGCGGCTCTGTTTACAGGCGAGTCACACACACTCTCACCCACTCATGATTCCCACCAACAACACACTAATGTTCTGTTTATTATTTTTCTGTCGGAATGAAATGCCAAGTTCTCTGTTCTGACTGAGAGTGCATCTATCCAACGTGTTGTAGAGGAGAAATACTAGATGAGCCCAGCACATCACCTGTTAGTCATCATTGCATCGTCTATTCACGACCACATCCCACGGCATCAAGTGTTTGCAGCTCCATTCACAGACCCACAGATAAGCCCTTTCCAACCATTGTGTGAGATTCTTAGAATGTGTTCAGAATACATACAGCACATCATGGGGAGTGGCTCTTTATACGTTTCCTCTCAAGTGATACTACTCACATTTCTTACCCTCAATAACAGTAAATGTCCTATTTGTAATGGTAATCTTCAAAAGAAACTCTAGTCTCTATATACCTAACCGAAAGCACCAGCTTATTCATGGGCGCCTTACACGAATAAGTCCACGCAAATTGTGAATCAAAACATGTAGCATAAGTAAGTAAGTAACTATATTCTTTATTGAACCAGTTGCTAAGCCGCACTCTGGTGAATGCTTAAACAATTTAAGTACACTAGTAACGTTTACCGTACCTGCATATAGTTTACAGATGGTGCATCAAAACAACACTGTAGTCTTGTGATTCTGAATTCGCTAGTAGTAATCAGCCATATTATGAATGTTAGATTGACTGGGACCTAGTAAACTAGTGGATCATGTGCTTGGCCTGCACCACGCTCATTTGTGTTCAAAGCTCAAGAGCAAGTCCTTCATTCACAACTGCTCGATGTTCTGTCCTGTGTTTAGGTTTGCAAATCTGACCTTCGGAATGAAGGCAGTATCCAAATAATTTTGTACTGCATCTGGTAATCCCATAGATTAGGCTGTTAACTTATGCAGTCGATGATTTAAACTTATTTGGATACAGATGAAAATACTAATACCAGCATTATAAAAGAAGTTGGATGAAAGACGAAACTGCTGATGGTAAAAAAAAGTGGAATGATGAAGGCATGTGTTGATAATAAAACAGAAGCGAGATACCTGAAATTGTTTATTTTTCTACATGTTTGAATACACATGGGAATTGTATACAACAACACTGAAAACACACGTGCTGGAAACGTATACTATAATTAATTAGCCTAAACTAAAGGATTACTTTATATCGTACAGTGACTTTATTCAATTCATTTTATTCAACTGACCTAGGATGGCCAGCGTCCTCACTGGAGTCCCTGAAGAGCTCGACCCAACCATGGGCAGTTCGCTGACCGATGGGTCGAGAGGGGGGAACGTCTCGTAATGATGGGTTCGGACTTTGTTCAGGTGGGCGTAGTCGGAGACTGTGTCATCACTGCAGGTCAAGGTCATATCATCGTTGAGGGTGGCGTAGTTCTGAGAGGGCAGCGACAGAGGATAGAGGTTCCCAACCTTCGTCGACATTCTATGAACAAAGACACATTTTAATATTTTATATCAATCAAATTCGACTTCTGTTGTCGTTGGTTCTAAGATGAGCACACGAATCACCCAATCAATCGCCTCTTTAATACACAACCACCCAACCAATATCTGTGGGTCGTTCATCCATTAAGCCATTCACATGCCCACACATCCATCTACCAATCTATCCATGCACTGGCTGACAGTGACACCTATGGATCCATTCCTCCATCCACCTATCCATCAATGTATTCATCCACTGGTCCATTCATCCACCCACCCATCCATCAAACCGTTTATCCATCCATCCATCTACCATCCATCATGAGGCGCGGTAGTGTAGTGGTGAAGGTAGTTGCGGGTTCGAATCCCACCCTCCGCGTAAGGACCTTGAGCAAGTCCTTCACTCACAATTGC
>JAQFXW010000956.1:0-16319 GCA_034693945.1 Dendrobaena attemsi
TACTTTATGAAATAGCTGACGAGTTTGTAGTTGGATTAACAACGAGGGGGGACTTCAAAAACATGTTGGAGGGAAAGTGGTTCTGGAACAGCCATTTTTAGGACACTAGAAGTTTGCCCATCTTAATCAGTGTGTTAAATGTCAGCATGAATCAAAACTACAACAAGACACTCAAAAGATCAATAAAAACAAGAAAGTATTTCTTCTTCATCATTTGCGTCATTATATTATTACTCATTTGTGCACCGTATTATAGCTTTAACAGTAAATTGTAATAGAATTCTAATAGAAGAGTATTTAATACCTTCAAGATAAATCATGGGTTTATAAATGTCTATCAACCACGTTGTGACACAGCCCCACATCATGCGTCACAATTCTTTAAGAGATTCTATTCTTCTCTTCAAAGCACCGAGATATAATCATGAACTCAGTTGATTACAGCACAGAAGACATACATGTACCAAATGCACGAGAAAGAACGTGCACAGAACCATCTTTCATACCGAAGACTGAGCTGGAGGCATATATGGGCAGCGATTGATAACTGCAGGTAATAGCTAAACAATGTACGTGTGATTATCGAGAGTGATATAATCTGTTCAGATGCAATATTACGTATCAATGCATAACATAACATAATAGTGATAATACCCACATACAGATGATGCAACATGTTGGACGGTGTTAGAATACCAGCACACAATGTGACACACATTCACATAACGTTATGATACATACTGGTACACATGTGCAGATGATCTAACTGGTACCTTATCTGCACAGAGAAGTGGACAACCAATGTGCTGGCAAACTCTGGTTCCCACTAGAAGTCGTCGTGACACGAACTACTGTCAACTTGATAATAATTGTCACTCCTTAAAGACCTGTACAATCATCAATGCAAGGAAAGGCAGGCAGGCACATAAGTGACACACTATAGTCTGCACTCATTATTATTCTCACTCCCAATAAGTCTCCACATCAGACAGCTCTACAGTCAGAATGATCTAGCAGAGCAGAAGCCTATCTTCAGGTTGTACTAAAACCATTTGCTTTCTGCAGTTGATCCTATTCTGCTTCATCCAAACTTGTATTTACCGGTACTTCGCTAGCTCTCTGTACAAACTCAAGCAGCTAGCAGGCCCGCTGCCAATCACACAAACAAGTGCTACTAGCAGTTGATAGATGCTATGTCGTCGCCGGATCACCTTCTCTCACGCAAGCAATTAGAACCGTCACGTCATCAGGTTTGCCACCTAAAGCACAGAAAAACATGGCATGCATTTAGAACTGTAACAATGAGCTCTATCGATACTTCAGTAATGTTGATAGTTTGCCAACACTCAATGAAGTGTGTACAAACTCTTCTTTCACATCAGCATATGATAACACATAATTTATTCTTAGACCAATTTTTGTTCAAATTTCACACATTCAAACTCAACTTCTTTTATTTCTATCAGTCCCACAAAACTGACTTTGAGAGTAGAACGTTTAGAGCTCAAATTGCAGCTACAATTTAAGGCAACGTTAATACCAGGTATTAATGAAAGCTGTATTTTGTTAAATGTATTGTACACCTAGTACTACATGTTATAGATTTGTCACATTGTACAGTGCACAGATGACACATGTAGTATAATATGAGTTATAATTTGCTAAATTGACCATACATTTACTACTGGTACCTAGACAAAACTTTGTATGCCAATTACATCATTTAAAGTTTCTGCTACTTACCCACGACATTGAATCCGTTGGCAGCGGCATTTATGGCAAAAGGCGACAAGTAGGTCGGGTCAAAGGCTAACTTGTGAGCTTCTTTGACTAAAGAGTTTGCAACTTCTTGAATATCTTCAAGCTGATAGTCCTGAACAAATTGTAAAACATGTCCAATAATGACGTTCAACAAGTATATTGACACAAAAGCCAAATGGTAAGGTTCAGTATAAAATCTGACCTTCTTTCCGATCAAATGTACTGTCTAACATATCAATATCTCAGTATCTAACTAGTATTTATGGGGTTTCTGGGTTCAGACTCCGAATGAATTTCTAAAAGTTTTTCAAGAGAATTTACATATTTGGATGAAAATGTTAACTTTTCCTACCACATTCAGTGGACCCCTTCTGATAATTCTTTGGGTTACGCCTCAATGTTATAATACTGAAGGCATCAATTGATAGTCATGCTTAATTAATTAAAATAACATTAAACAATGGACGTGAGATCTAGAGATCCAATGGACCAAACAGACTGAAAGCCGATCGATACGAAGAAATCAAGAGTTTGCCAGTAAATGTAAATGCTTTACTTACAGCTTTTCAATAGTAAATCTTGCAACGATGAATAGAATTAACCATTCTTAAGTTCAACAAAGTAGTTTTAAGAGGTTCTGTTCTGCATTGTTAGACACTTCAATGTTGATTACATTGATACCAACCTTCATCTGAGAAATGCGTTGAAGAATGATTTCCTCTTTCATGTTGTCGAACAAACCGTCCGTTCCAAGCAGAATAATGTCACCCGCCTGAACTGTAAACGAACTCGTTTGCGCCGATTCAGGACTGAAACAATATTTTGCAAAATGTAGAGACTATTTCATTATGTTTTATAGTACTGTTAAAAATAAAAAAATTATCAAACTTCCAAAAATTCATTCTTAAAGGGCTATGGTAAATTACAGTATATATTATATAACCGACTATAAGTCGAGAAATTGAATCTAGTTCAGAACGACGAAAAAGGTCTTTGACTTATATCAGAGAGGCAAATTGACGAAGGTTATCCTTATTTTGCATTAAATTTCCTCATGCATAGCTGTCACAGCTAACTCAAAATTGGGAGAAGAAACCAAGATTAGTTCTACAGGAAGAAACAAGATATCCAGGAGTCTAGTACACATGTAATGTAAGTCCTCACAAATTTCTCAGTGCCCACAAAACCATGTCAGAAAGACCAGCTTATTCACCGGCGCAGATTTTGGGACGGTGTTGCTATAAATTCCTTAGCTTAAGGCAAGTCACAGCAAAGCGCAAGATAATGTTAGACATTAAACAATGTGAGTGGTGAAGTCAAATTTTATTCCCATGACAATACTATACAGAGTCAAAAGGAATTTTTACTGCAAATGTTGGTAAAATTGTACAAATTGGAACACTGTCGTATTTAGCATCACATAGAGTACACATTTTGTCCTGTTATGTGTTTTATGGACCAGAATTGAGAAAAATATCTGGACGTGGCAAGAACAAAGGCTACACCTACCAAGTACGTAAATGGTTTAGAATTTTTATACAATCAATCAATTACCCACCTGTCACTAAGAACTAGTCCCTCGAGGACGGTTGGAGCAACTGCAAGCTGGAAAGGCGTGTTGAAATAATGTTGCTGCTCTTCAGACCGGTGTACCACCTTGCCGCCGCGGATGACAAGGAAGCCACTGTCTCCGAGGTTTGCAGTGTAGATCGTGTGTTCCTCTCGATGTAAAGCAACTATGCATGCCGTACAGCTACCTGAAATAGTCAGTGAGACGCTTTTACAAAGTTTCATATTATCAGATAGTACTTGTGACTATGCTCTGTCATCAGTTTTGTATAAAATATATATTTTAAAATTATAATCTGTATTGACCTAAAAGTTTTAAAATGTGACTCAGATGATGATTTTCCTCATTTTCAGGAAATTGAACTTTCCGACTTACGACAGGTTTTGTGCAGAGGCGTCACATATTGCGACAATCAAGATATTTATTCATTCATCCATATCAAGCATTTATATAGCACCCATTCAAGATAATTACTCAGCAGAGCTATTCCAGATATACCCCAGGCATATTTCATCAATAGCTCACAGACAAGTTTTTTTCCACTCAAGAGGTTAAACCTCAGTTTATAATAAGTAGCAATAACACTGACTGTAAAAAGTTCATCCAGTAAAAATATCCTTTGTCTCTGCATACCTATGAGTGGGACTTTGTCCTGCTGTACTTCGTGGTAACTGGTCGAAAGAATGTTGACCGGCTGCTGTGGCTCAAAGCGCCCCTCACGTACCAGACGTTCACAGACAGACATCAGAGACTGAGGAAAGAGGGACGGATCTATTCCATACGTCCGCCAACCACCAACTCCATCGGCCACGCCTGTAATATTTTAAAATGAACAATATTTACTCAATCATATGCTTAAGGAAATCGGAATCCAATGAACCACCTGACCTAAACAAAATTGTTGGGAGTAACGCATTCCTCTGTTTCAGTGCAGTGCACATAATTCTTCTACCATGGAATTGGGGTGAAAACAAACACACACCACAGAAGATTGTGTTTAGGAAAACACAATGACTGGATATTAAGGAGGCAAACAGGTTTATGAGTATAGTGATAGTCTAGTTTTATAGCGCTAAACCAGAGTGAAGAATGAAAACAATATGGGTACAGTAATACACAAATTCGCCTGAATTCGCTCCGGCATAGATGCATTTTTCGGGACGCGAGTAAAATTACTACAGACAACACAAGCCCTAACACTAACCCTAATCGACTCTCACGACGGTAACCTGACCCTAACCGACTCTCACGACGGGTAACCTAACCCTAACCGACTCTCACGATGTCTAACATGCTGACTGTGTTTTAAAGCATAGTGGTGAATTGTTTGCGTCCCGGAAACTGCATCTATGCCTTCGCTCCTTGATCAAACTCTAAACTTTCCGTAACAATTTCTATTACTTGTCCAGTGACGTATAATATCTCTTATGATAGTTATTTATGTTGGACGTTGATACATATCCATGACCTCTCAGAGACCGAATTTCACTTACCGAGGACATCGGCCTGTTTGTGTCTGGCAACAAAGCAGGCGTCATCTCCGAAAGACAGATGCTTGTTGAGTAGTTTGGCGGGTGACGGGGACGAGGACCCAGCGAAACTGGAATGTGTTGTTTTCGATAGACCGGACGACGCAGTGACCAAATGAAATGACCTCCGTAAAGGTTGCGCTCGCGGGACTCCACTGCTACAAGGCAGGGTCATCACTTCGCCGCCTATCTCTGACAGAACGGCACGGACGAACAGTCGGCCGTAGACGGCAATCGACTGCATCGTATGATTCTAAGGGAGTTCGAGACTCTCACCCCTAAATTCAATCTCCACTCGAAGGGGGACCACCGCATGTGTCTTCAATGTCGACCCTTTGCCATTGATACGCAAACCGCCATCTTGAAATGGAAAACCCTTCTTCGCTTAAAGAAAACAGAAACCGCGATCAATGACGCACGAATCCGTCCTCCTCTCCTAGCGACTGATTGAATTCCCAATCAATTAGGCCTAATCAAGCAATCTTATTGTTCCAAGACATAACAACACAAGTTTATTTATCCGTTAACAAATATCATTATTATTTACATTAGTTATTGCCATTTACTGGAGATTAGTTCTATTTTCGTCTTTTCTTGTATTCTTTTTCTTGTGTGGTGTGCGTCTCTGACGTGTTAACAACTTAACACCGACCGGCCATTTAACCATGCAGAGTAGTTCTTCTTCTGTGGCTGGTCCTGCAACCTGGATCGAGTTACTTGTGTCATGTGTCAGATTCATGGCGGTGCACGTGCTTACATTCATCAATTGCTGCAGGCTGCATTTTCCCGCTTGGCCTTGGTCGGGATCGCCTCTGAGTGGGAATCTCCAAAGGGCGCTATAGAAATTGCGATTGATTGATTGATTCCTATTCTTACTACCAATGACGATAAAATTATATTTTACACCTCACTGGCCTTAAGCTATTCCTCTTATACGACATTGATTCAGTCAATCAATCATTATAACTATCCTGTACATAGACCTACATTCTCAGGAAAATGATGAGATTCGTGATATATGTGATGAAGAAACTTGGTAAGGCGTTTACACAATTGAGACCAAGGCATGGTGCGTATCAACATTGCCGGTAGATAGAAAGACGTGTCATAAATAATTATGTTCAAATTGCTTTCGAACTTCTATCGAATCATACGTTATGATAGAATGACTGGGTTTACTTACTTATTTACACCATAGAGAGCATTTATTGACGCGGTGCCGTAATCTATGTAGGCTACGACTTTTGGTGTTTACTGAGATTTTTATTATTATTACCAGATTTATATTATAATTATACTATTTAAATATGCTGACGATTCATAAAATTTAACTGTTTTGTTCAGCATATTTTTCAATTTTGAATAATTATCTGTTCTGACGACGGTGCTCATTGATTCTGTTTCACAGTAATACATGTTAACCGGCAATGTTGATACGCACCATGCCTTCAGTGGTGACCACTGACCAAGGAGTAGGGCCCAAGGAGTAGACTGAAGGAGTAGGGTCTAATGACCTATTGTCAGAATGTCAAGTAGTGGACGTCAGAAACGTAAGGCCGACTCCAACAGCAATGATCCGGATCGTGGACCAAGTAAAAAGCATTTGAATGGTCCGTGGTTTTCTGCGTCTGGGCCAGTGCCAAACGAAGGCCGCCAGTTACGCAGAGCTGGACCCTATTTAATTGGTAATCTTCTGCTAAATCGTATCTATTACTGATTAACTATTGGGTAACACATAAGTCTGGTTCTCAGCAATCAAAATAATTCAAAACATCTGCATCTTTTGCTCTACATCTTAATTACGAATAATCTTAACAATAGTTTATAAACTTGAATAGCACACTGTAAAGTTACTTTCTTGAATAAACAAGTTTAAAATCTGTGTAAGAAGTTGAACATTTCTAAATGTGATTGTTTTACAAAAATGTATGGTCTACAGTCAGTCACACAAAAATTCCACTGTTATAATAATAATTGCTTGGCCACAATTTGAATATCATCTGGGTAAATTTCAGTAGAGTGGTAGTCTTGAACAATCGGTCATGAATTTGTAGTAATAAATATTTGGAATATTTTATTGGTATTTCATACTAGCAGTTGTTAGAATTTTATCTAGGGATTTTGTTATCTGCTTTCTAAGGTCCTTTACTTGGACCATCTCCGGTCCCAACCATCATTCACTGTCTTGCGAGAAGAGACCGGACAGATGAGTTCTACAACCTTAAGGTTTGATTGGACGTTTATCAGTCTGCTGTATAGCTGCTGGCTGTTTATTTGTTATTTGGCGGATAGACCAGTCTTACTCAGCAGGATCTTCTTATTTTTAAACATAATTAAATTTTGAAAATTTGCTTAAGTACCGACAACTTACAAGGTTGAATGTTGATTGCCCTAGAAGTAGTTAACTCTTTTGAGTAATTATCTCGTACAATGATCATAATAAAATTAGTAATAATAGTGATAAAAATTGATATATCACCATCATTGCCCAGCCATACCGTTAAAATGAAAGTCAGCCAAAGAGAAAGAAGAATGTATGAAACTTTATAAATTATAATTTTTACCTATGTGCAAAGTAATGTGCTGTTGTGTGTTCCAACATATAATTTAATGGTAAGAGTGAGGTAAAGATGAAGCCAGCGTGAAGCTGCTTTTGAATTAATGTACTTGTGTTTGTGATTAGCTAGGAGGTCCTTGTGCACTTTTGAAGAGTTTTCCATCTTTTCTTTGGCATTTCAATTTCTTTAGATTCTGACACTGAAAGATGATTTGAGAGAAGAGACGCCGGAAGAGCGGCAGGGAAAAATGTTGATCCACACAGAATATTCACTGTTATCGCTGCTACAGAATCAGGATGGCGTTGTTCATCACCATGGACTTTTCAAGGCTTGTCATTTTTGTCTAATCTTGTGACTTGCTGTTTGCCCACTAAGAAAGACGCACAGAGTAACTAAAGTTTCCGCTGCACTTATGAAATTATTTCACTACTAATCCAGTGTTCGATCTTCCATTATCAATTGGAAGACTATGTGGTAAGGCAGATGCCTGGTTAGCTAACCACCCAAGTGTTGTCTAAGAAAGTGTTGCAATTAATATGGAGACATTGGAGAGCCAACCATGGCTTGTCTCTTCATGTTATTTTGACACTGAGCTGCATATTATTTCCAGTGCATTTTAGTACATGCTTGTCGTCAAAGTATTCGGGGAGGACTACTATTTTATTTCTATTCTTTTCTTCTTAGTATTGGAAGAGTTAATTGACGCTTTGAAGACCGTTATTGTCAAAGGCAAAATTAAGACCTGAGAATGCTAGAGGGCAATCATTGCTAACAGTCCAAATAATGTGCTTTGCTAATGCCATACATTACAACACTCTGAGCAATATATGTTAAAAATTATAAGCTGCAAGCTTTCCTTTAAGTATATACAAAAATATTTGTAATTTTCCACAATAATTGTATTCTACACATCATTGCCATCTGATTGACTACTTGCCTTGCTGTTGGATATAAACCTGTAGCAGAAAGAAATCTCATGGTAATGAGTGCCATTTGAACGAGAGTGAGCATCAAACTATTCCATTTTCTCATGTAAATTGGCATTCTATAGTCAGTAAAAGTTAGGGATTTTGCTATTCAGGATAAGGCACGAGAGGAGAAGGTTGGCTTCAACGGTCAGCTCGAATACACCGGACGACTTTTCACACGGATTGTTCTCGTACTCGATTGCCTTGTTGCGAATGACTTCTGCGAGCGATTGTCTCCCCTCATAAACCTACAGCATTACGTCATCAAAGAGAAGAAACTGTCGGAAAGGGAGGCCATCGTCATATTCCTTGACATTGTTCGCATTGTGGACAGCTTGCACAAGGTTCAGTTATTCTATTGTATTATTAAAGCTTGTGTGTATGTGTGTGTATGCAACGCATCTATACGAACATCCATATTTAATACATTTTATGAACTTCGAATGATGCAGACAAAGACCTAAACCTCTGACTGACTTCTTTCCTTTAACCCCAGTTTCTGTATTGCCTCATCTCAGTGTATTTTTATACGTATGTCCAGATAATGTTGTAAGTGTCTTCCCCACATATGTTTGTGATGTTGGAGTGTTGGCAGAGTTGGGAACTAAGATAAACTCAATATCTTAGATTTGTCGGTAAAAATAAATATTGGAAAGTAAAATATTTGCATTTATGAGCCAAATCTGACCATCACTTACAAATGAACTCCTCAACCTAGGTTGAACTTTTACCTAATTGTACTTGAAGGGTATAGTTCCTGTGACTGTTTTTGGTGATGTTGCTTCAAATTGTATTCACTTGTAGCAAAACATTGTTCATCGTGATCTGAAACTGGGCAACATGGTGCTGAACACTCGTAACCGTCGTGTCACGATCACGAACTTCTGTCTCGGCAAACATCTGAACGGGGAGCACGACTTGATGAGAGACCAGCGTGGCAGTCCCGCTTACATCAGTCCAGATGTCCTTAGCGGTCAGTTTTTGGTCACTGAAATCACTCCCAATAGCAATTGAGCCTTTGATGACAAGAGGGAATTGTTTGCCATGCATTGTATCATTAAAGGGCTAGGGAACTTGTAACTGTGGGCAGAATTACATATCTCTGCTCTTTGTGAACTTCATATGTTTAAGGACATTTAACTTAATTTGAACAAGTAGCACAGCGCCTCTGATAACTTCATGTTGTTGCTTAATTTGTGCTTGAGGTTTTCGAATACAAATATAATTAAAATGGCGTTACTCAGATGAAATGTTCTTTCTGTGTAGGGAGGCCTTACATGGGTAAGCCGAGTGATATGTGGGCTCTTGGTGTCCTGCTCTACACAATGGTCTATGGTCAGTTTCCCTTCTATGACAATGCCCCACAGGAACTGTTCAGAAAGATCAAGGCAGTCGAATACACAATACCTGAGTAAGTCCCACAGGCATTTTTAAAGTCTTTGTTATACAGTATCGCTGCTGTTTAAGTCTTAATCAAAACATTTACACGATTTCCGTGTTTCAGTCTGAAATCCAACAGCTTGTATGATATAATATGGTTTGCTCTCAAAGTTTTAGTGTTTTCAAAAGCAAATCCTATGACATATATAAGAAAACATAAATTACAATTATATACCTTATGCAGCTGTAAGTAATTGTGAAAATGGGTTAGGCAATGAAGTGAAGTACATGTACTTCAATGTTCAAACTTCAAACTGAGTGATAAGTCTGAATCTTATTTAAAACGTTGTCAGTAAAGGCCTAGGATGATGCCAATTTTATTGTCTTGCTACACACATACACGATACAGCGCAGTAACTGACTTGCAAGTATGTTATGCATCACAATTAAACTGGATGTAAAGAATCTTATGTCTGAAACACCAACAGCAGTCTACAACTATAGCATATTTCTTATATTTTCTTAAAGGGATACAACAGTAGGATATATCTGATGTCTTATTAAAGGGATACAATAATAGGATATATCTGATGTTTTCTTAAAGGGATACAACAATAGCATATTTCTGATAGTTTCTTAAAGGGATACAGCAATAGGCTATATCTGATGTTTTCTTAAAGGGATACAACAATAGCATATTTCTGATGTCTTATTAAAGGGATACAACAATAGGCTATATCTGATGTTTTCTTAAAGGGATACAACAATAGAATATTTCTGATATTTTCTTAAAGGGATACCCAGGTGTCTGGTAGCACGGTGGCACTTATAAAGGGCCTTCTAACGCTTGATCCAAAGACTCGGCTCAACTCTGATCAAGTTCTTGATTCTCTTCGAACTATGGTCAATCTCTGGTAAGGGTTACATACATTTAGGTTACAGCCCTGTATACACTGCTGGATTTTACCTTTTACTCGATATTTGCAACGTGATGAGAGTGATCAGTATGACGATTTTGACAAAGATGATAAATACTGAGGCATGTGATGATGATTGCTGATAATGATGATGATAATTCTGATGATGAGGATGATTTAATTATCCGATTAATTGTCAAGGGGTGTCAGATTTTGTGTCGGTACCTGTAGAAGGACAACAGCACCAAACATGCCAATGGTGAACTTGTTGCATCATTTTAACAATTTAATCATCAATTTTGATTGCCAGATCGCAGTATACTTACAAAGTATGAATTTACTATGCAGGTAATTACTGGAATCAAATGTAACTCTGTGGCAGCTGTGCAAGAGATCCAATTCATTCTGCATCTCATTTTATAACATAAGCGAACAAAGACTGAGTTAATGAGTCTTCTCTGAACTGAATTCGAGTTGTAAGCACTTCTTGCCAATGCATAACTCTTACTCACCTCCCACTTGATGTCTTGAGATTTCAAACATGGCTGCAGGGGTGAAATACTCTCTTTCCAATGTGGTCATCTACCCTTTGTGACAGTGTTTTATCCAAATTACTCTATCCCCCTCCCCACTTGATGCTTGGAGATTCAATACGTGGCTGCAGGAGTGGAATACTGTGGTGAAATGCTCTTCGAATGCGGTCAATTTCTCATGCACGGTCTAATGATGAATGTCTTTGTTGTTGACTAGGTGTAACCTTGCCAACCAGACGAGTTGTCTGCAGGCGGTGCCCGATTCAGAAGACTCCGATGACCAAGACGACAAAAGCCAGACGAAAACAGCGTCCGATAAGAGCGACTTTGAGCGGAAGTTGGAGGCGGCGCAGTTGGTGGACGACAGTGACTCACAACCCTTCCCACTCCAGCGAACAGGGTTCTGCGTCCGACAGCCCGGAGTGCCTCCACCGATTGTCCGCCTCTCACAGGACGCCCAGCCTCTGACCCCTGCTGAACTGGCCCTTCACCAGCAGTGGCTAAGTCGACACTAGGTTACTCGAAGGTCAAATCAGTTCTCCCTCACAACTTGACCTTCAGAGTTTGACTGTCGAGCGTAGTTGGCCAACTGGTTACAAGTTTGTTTGGGGTCGTGCAGCGTGTAAGAAGAGGTCGTCGGTTAGGGATTAGAATCCCATTAAGAGACTGTTTCGCATGTTTATAGATTTATACTACACTATTTATACTACACTATTTATACCGGTGTTGTACATTCAAGAACTGAAGGACTTATCTGGGTCTTTTTCTGTACGTAAGAACTAAGAAGGCTCGGTAATTAGAACCAGCTTATTCCCGGGTGAAGGCCGAGTCGTGCAAAGATTTAATCAGAGCTCAAAGGCTCGTGATTCATTTTGAAATAAGATGGAAATGAGTTTGAGTTGGTCTCTGTTCTTCCACTTCTTGCTGGAATTTCGGTTGTCAGTACTACAGCAGAATAAGACTCTTAGTTGCTTCATATAAAGATGCATGCCTGACATCATGTAGTGCTTCTTGCTTCACAAAGTCCACATTTATAATTCATTCACACACTGGTCTGGCTAGAAAGGTTGTTGGTAGAAAGTCAACGAAATTCTGACGTCTGTTGCGTTGCAATCATTTCAGTTGTATTTCGGAGACATCAAAGTGTTTTGTACTTTTTGGAAGACCTCTCCTGAACCAACCTAGCACAGATGAGATCTATTTCATCATTAGGATTTACCTAGAGATAGCTTACCTTGCAACAAAGTCTGATGTTTGAAGTCAATAAATGATGCCCTTTATTGTCCCCAAAACGCATAACAGCACCTCTTCAAATGCCTAACATACCTGTTATAAAATTCTATGATCTCTGTAACACACCGTAAAAGCTACCAAACCCTTTCTATATTGCTACGCTAGTCTATCCAAGTTTTTCGTTCTACATGTAAGTCGTTCAATCTTCAGTTTCAGTCTTCCAGAAACTGCTTCTATAGCAGAAACCTAAACCTGAAAGATAATATACATGGTATGCAATGCACATTAGTTGATTACAATATTAACTACACCCATCGCTTCAACGTGTATTTTGTTTGTGTACCTATAGGCCTAGGTCAAATCGAGAGGCGGGACATTTGCCTCAATATCGAGATGGTCCCGACAAATTCGAGATCGATGGCAACCCTTAAAAAGTTAAAAGTAACTGATACGCCCTATAAAAATATTATTGATTGAGATACCGGAAGAGTCATTGAAACGCTAGTCAAAATCCAGAATTGGACTTAGCCGCATATAGGCCTATCACGTCTACACATGCGAATTACAGGCCTATAGCGTAGGCCTACTCAAATGAAACGATCAAACCAATGAGTCGGGCTTACAATAGGCCTAACTATTAGACTGCATATTATTTCTCACATCAAACATCTTGTAAAAATAAAGTTATCGAACACAACTTTAGCATAACTAGAACACAACGACGTCTGTTAGCAGCTGTTCTATCGCTGGTCTGCACACCGTCCGCTTTCGACGCTCAACCGTTGTCCGTTTTCATCCGTTTTCCACTTTCGCTGACAGAATGGGAAGTCGAAACAGCAGTCCTTCTCCGAGCGACACGGATGTCCGTACCAGCAGTTTGTGCAGACCCTGGCTGACTTATCGCAGATGTTCCACCGATAGCAACAGTCCGAATCGAACTTGCAAGGCTGTCGAATGCACATCGTATTCTTGAGCGACTTCCACGGATATCGGCTGCGGAGCATGGAAAAGTAGGTCTACATTGCAGATACATTTATTTATTTATTTATATACGCATTTCTATACCGCCTCTTCAAGTCCACTGCTACTCAGATGCGGTCCCGACTACAGCCTGAGGGAGTGTCAGAGTTTTCACGCCAAAGCGCCACGAGCAACTGTAGGCGACTGACTTGCTCAAGAGCAACTGACTTGCTCAAGGTACCTTCGCGGTGGCTCGAATCTGAATCGAACCCGCGACCCATCGGACGCAAGGCATTGACTATCCCATTGCTCCACACATGTCCCATGTGCTAGCCCGAGATGTTAATCTCTGAATGTCGGCAGACATAGGGTTCGTACTCGGAACCATGCAAACACGCGGCCGACGCGCTCCCAATGTAGCTAACTGGGCTAGTATACATTGGCATATATATATATATACACGAAACCTGCCTCCGTATCCTGATCCAAGCCCTCATCATATCTTGGCTCGACTACTGCAACTCCGTTCTAACCGGTCTGCCCTCATCACCCTACAGCCTCTATCATCGGTTCTACACGCGGCTGCTCGACTGATGAAAGATCTTAGTCCTAGAGATCACATCACTCCATCTCTGAAAGAGTTACACTGGCTTCCTGTTAGTGCCCGAATCACCTTCAAAGTCTGTCTCCTCATTTACCACATCAACTCTGGAACATCTCCCTCGTATATGACATCCATGGTTACGTCGTGCACTGCTGCCAGTTTCAGAACACTTCGATCGTCCACACGAGGGGATTATGCCAGACTTCGCACTGATCGGAAGTTTGACAGCTGCGCTTTCTCTGTCATAGGACCTTCAAAGTGGAACAGTCTACCAACTACAGTCCGTCACTCTACAACTATTATACAGTTCAAATCAAAATTGAAAACCCACCTTTTTCCCTGTACTATGATTAATTGAATAGGAATGCAGCGCTACGCGCTTTTGTGCAAGACTTGTCCTGTTAGAGCGCGTTACAAATTTTAGTTGTATTGTATTGTACTGTATGTAGCATGCATTGACATAGCATTAATATAGGGTATAGCCTATAGGCTAATGTATGCCTATACATATTGCAGATGCATTTGCATAGAATGTATTGCAGAACGCAGATACAATGCAGACGATATAAAAAAAACAGGCTTGACAGTAGTCGTAGTAGGCCTATAGATAGGCTATTAGGCTATTTGCATGGTTGCCAGCCTGACTCAATCGCTCAGCTGTTTTCAAGCACTAATTGTCTGCAATATTTTTTGTTTTGCCACATAATATTTGACTTCGGATACCGGTACAACAGACTAACTTAGACCAAGCTTTATTCTATTCTGTCCCAAAACTTATTATTTACATACAAGACATACATAGGATTACATACAGACAGACAGGGAGACAGACGTAGGCCTACGTACAGACAGACATGCAAACATTTACCTGCCGTGACCCCAGCTGTAACCCTTATACCTACAACGAAACAGAATAAATCAGCTGATGATAGACCAACAGTAGAGACAAATTGGAGGTTATATAAAATATATAAGCTTACATAATATATTATGGAGCCTAAGGGAGGGAAGAAGTGCAGTGGCGTAAATCATGGGGGGACAGAGGGAGACCGTCCCCCCAAAGTTTTGAGTGGGGGAACAGCAAAATGGTCTCCATTTGCCAGTAAATGCTCTAAAATGCGTTGTCGGCTGGGGCGAAACCACAGACCCCACTGGGGAGCTTACGACGCTCCCTCAGACCCCCTAGTCGCGGAAGAGATTGTCACCCTCGCCAAAATCTGTCCCCCCAATGTTTGACACAGACTTACGCCTCTGAAGAAGTGTGTTACGGAAGAGCTTTAGAGAAGGCTGACAATCGAGAGATTCGAGCTACAGGTGAAGCAGGCGAAGAATGATTAGTGAAAGGGAAATTAGGATGAAGAAACACGATAATAATTCAGGGGCCAGAGTCACCATGAGGTCTGTTACAGTAGAGGAAGAGCTGAAGGTGGAGCAGAAAGACAAACAAATGTGTGGAAGAAGAGTTTGTTAAGCTGAGCCCTATAATCGAGGCACCTAAACTTAATAATTTATGAATTAAGGTAGGCCGATACTATCTGTTGATGATACCTTTGTTCCTTTTTCTCTGACAAAATATCATCCCTTCGTCTCACATTGCAGTCACTCCTCAACTCGCAAACTCTCGGCAATGACTCACACTCTCCTACCAATCCTACTCCTTCAGCCTGTCTTTCATCACTCTCAGTACCACTCTCTCCCGCCACTGAAACAGGAGTCTCACTCCTCCTGAATATACCTCCCAATAAACAATGTGAGCTCGACCCTATACTCGATCGTTTCTCTCTTGAAAGACTGCGCTTCTGTCCTAGTTCCTATAATTACCAAGATCATCAACCTCTCACTCTTTGATGGTAACTTTCCCATGGACTTCAAACGCTTCGTAGTCATTCCCCTCCTCAAAAAGCAAATCTTGATAAGGAAACCCTATCCAACTACCGCCCAATCTATGATCTTTCCTTCCTATCTAAACTAACTGAACGAACAGTACTTTCCAGAATAAACGATTACCAGAACGAATCCACTTCAAAGTTCTGTCACTAACGTTTAATTCGCTTCAATCATCGCAGCCCAAACACCTACGTGAACTTTTTGTCATCCAAGAAACCCGTTCCACTCGATCATCTGCCTACCTCACCCTTTCTTTGGGTCCGTGACTTAGTGGAGAGAGCGGCTGGTCGATAAGCTGAGCAGTGTCAGATCCGTAGGGCATGGGTTCAAATCCCACTCGGTGCAGTAATTTATTTTAAGTTTCTGTTGGCTGCTGTTAGCGCTTTTCTGTTGTGTGGTTTGTCTCGTGTCAGTTGGAA
>JAQFXW010000957.1:0-16313 GCA_034693945.1 Dendrobaena attemsi
GTGTGCATAGAATGCCAGAGATCGAACTCCTGCAGTCAATATGTTAAGACTACGATTACGATGATGATGATGATGATGATGCTGATGATGATTTGTTAAATTTATTCTATTTTATCCGAATTGTTTACTATTTCTATTGTTATATCTCTCGGACTTTTGTTGTTCTGGTTGTCCTGTTGTACGACGGTTGTTGTGACTTGTTGCTTCACTTTCTTCCAGTGACGAAGCGTTGTTCGCCGCAGTGTGGCAATGATCGTTGCTTTGGACGTAATGCTGGCGACTGTTGTCATTCGGAATGTGCAGCTGGATGCACTGGACCCAAAGAATACCATTGCCATGTAAGTCGATCATAGAGGAACGATTTGCCGACATTTAAAGACAAGACAGATAAACACACAGACACTTAAAGACAAGACAGATAAACACACAGACACTTAAAGACAAGACAGATAAACACACCGACACTTAAAGACAAGACAGATAAACACACAGACACTTAAAGACCAGACAGATAAACACACAGACACTTAAACACAAGACAGATAAACACACAGACACTTAAAAACAAGACAAATAAATATATTAACAGGTGTCAATTGTAGCAGCCTACCTGTCCACAAAGTTTGTGTACCACTCTGTGAGCAACAGTGCCTGCTAAACTTCGGGGAATAAGGATGGAGAAAATAATATTTATATTGGCGTTTTAAAATGCATCAGAGTTAAAAGTGTAATGCTCATTTGAAAACATTGGAAGATGAAATCGTCAGCAACTAAGATCAGGAACAAGGAATATCCTGAGTCATTCAATCGCCCAAGAAGAAGTAGAGTGATTTGTGATTTGAAGAACTGTGTCAGACGTGTAATTAGTCTCTAGTAGGCTATATTAGCTGCCAACGTTCTACAGTTTCACCAATAGCTTATAAATAGCATCTTATAAACACCACAATGTGACAACATGTCTCACCTCTCTCTCAGTTCTGCTTTCGTGTTAAATCTGACAGGCATGTCGTCATTACAAGGACTTGGAGAGATGCGTTTCTCAATGTCCTCCTCAGAAGATTCTCAACGAAGAAACACAAAAACTGGAGAAGAATCCAAACGCAAAGTTTATCTATCGATAAGAATGCGTCAAGAAATGTCCACGTATGACATTTATTCATTCATTAAGTCACGACGCACGAATAAGTATAATCTTTAGCATCACCACTGTACACGTCATAAGCCGTTTCACTACTCAAGGCGAACTCTTGCTCGTCTGCCATTGCTAGTCCTACACTTGGCAACGGACTTCCACTCACTCTACGTCTGCTACCTAAAGACTTTTCTAGGACCTTCTCTGCTACTCTTAAGACTGGGGCTGCTTTGGGAGTGCCTCTGAGTGATTTTCATAGGTTACAAATTTGTGTATAAATAAATAAATAAAAGCAACGACACCATATAGTTATTTATAATAAGACCTATATGCTCCTATATGCTACGATGTACACAGTTAACATCTAGTCTTATATTTATAAGATATCTATAGATATTGCGTGCATATTAATTAGGACGACCGATGTGTATTTATATAGCGCAGTGTTGTGTTCGTTGTAGCTCACATGGCAGTGGAGGATGGAGCGTGTGTTGCCGTCTGTGAGGTGGGACATCGTCCCGGTCCAAACGGTCGTTGCATCGAATGCCAAGGTCCATGTCCCATCAGTACGTACATCAGACATTTAATTTACGCATCATTTAAACTCTCAATTAGGTGGTAGGAATATTCATTATAATTGAGACGAGTGGTGGAGCATAAGATGTACCCTGGCGCAGAGTGCAGATGACTCGAGCTCAAGACCGGAGTCATTAACAAATGCCCTTCAGGAAGACTCATCCTTCATTCGCTAGACTGCGTTCTAAATTGAGATGTAGAATCAATGTGGCGGCCATAGGTTGAATTCGACTCCTTTAATAACCTGTCTTCTTATTCTACTCTGTCTGTAATGATGATGCGATGCGACATTGTGAGTCTTAATAAACGAAAATATTATTACTTAAAATCTGAGTACTCTACTTTAAATCCACAATAACTATTTATTTTTACCTCACAATAATAAATATTAGCTAATGCCAAAAACTCAATTTTTTATATTTATTCATAAATATCTGCACATCCTCTTCAAGCCTATAATACTACTTAGTGGCGGTCCCAACTACAGCCCAAATGTGCGTCGGAGTTAACACCCCGCCTTGAGCAGTTGTGAGCGAATAACTTGCTCAAAGTAGACCTACCTACGCAGTAGCTTGGGTTTGAAATCGATCCTGCTACGCTCCGGTCGCGAGCATTCGAGTACACTGCCATGCCCTACGTATAATTTTAATTAACGCAATTAGTATTGAAACTCTCGTCACTAGAACTGATTAATCATTGCGAGCAAAATTATTCTACACACAATATGTAACTGGGTTTTCGCTTCGATGGCGCCTAATGAGTTAACAAGGATCTTTCTAATTAATTTTTATACCAAGAACTCTGTATCAAACAAACATTATACAGTAATAGTAATCTATCTTAGGGTTGCAGGTTCGAATCCCACCCACCGCGTAGAGACCTTCAAAACTCCGACACACCTTCGGGTTGTAGTCGGGACCGCATCTGAATAGTAGTAAACTGTAAGAGGCGGTATTGAAATGCACACACATACATACACACATACGTACGTACATACATTTATGATCTTTTATCGATGTAGGTTGCAGTGGAATGAGTGATTACGATTGGTTGCATGTCAATAACATCGAAGAATTCAAGAACTGTGTCATCATTGAAGGAAACCTCAAGATTCAAGAATCCTCTTTCACAGGGTCAGAAGAGAGCTCGTCTTAATATGTCTATGTCTCTCTGTTTGCTTCACCCTGTCTCTGTATGTATGTATGTGTCTCTCTCTCTCTAAATTATACCTTTGTATCTCCATAAGTTTGTCAATCTCATTCCTTTTCTCTATAGCCCTGCTTATACGTCACTCTGCTTATTGATTAATTAAATTAATTAATTAATTCGTTTATTATTAATTTGATTCATTCCTTACCTTTTCAATCAATCTCTCACTGAGTCATTGATTATTGTTTAGTTTATTACGTTAATTCAGTACTATTTATTTTTTATTTATTTATGGGTTCACACATTTCTATACCGCCTCTTCAAGTCTCCTACTACTCAGAGGCGGTCCCGACTATTGCTCCAGGTGTGTCGGAGTTTACACCTCGAAGCGCAATGAGCAATTGTGAGTGAAGAACTTGCTCAAGGTCCTTACGCGGCGGGTGGGATTCGAACCTGATACCCTTCGGTTTCAAGGCGGCGACCTTCACCACTACACTACCGCGCCCATATATAGTCGGCTGAACCAAGTCGATTACATGACAACGTATTGCACGATCAACAGTTACTTGGCCCAGCCGACCATGCATATACAACAGTTGAATAGGTGAATGTCCTGGGCTACGCCCTTCTGTACCCGGGGTCCTTGGTAGAGGTTTGGTCTGTTGCGGACAGAAGCAACCGGTGAGGCTGCCTATAGAGCTGTTGTCGATGGATGCCGTGTTTGCCATGCAGGGAAGGAGGGAATGACGAAGGATGCTGCACTCTCGTCCGATCTCAGACACTTTGCGATTGGTATCGACACCATCACTGCACTGGAATGCCGTGCACAAGGAACCTACTATTCGTTATGATGCTCGCCACCAATCAGCAGGACAGTAAGTCGGCTAGTCAGACCAGTCAACAAGCTAGTCAACTAGTTTGAATACTCAGCCTGTCAGTCAACTAGTCAGACGGGCCAGCAAGCCAGTCAACTAGTGAGACCAGTAAGTCATTAGCTCAGACCAGTCAACAAGCACAAGCGAGTCAGTAAGCTAGTCGGACCAGTCAACCAGTTAGCAAGCCAGTCAGATAATCAGGCAACAAAATCGAAAATAATCGCAACTTCCATAATTCAGTGAATACCGCAAACAACGAATATAACGCCACTGCATACGTCAGCTCGCAGTCGAGAATCGAGCCAGTCAAAATCAGCCAGCCAGACAACGGTTAACCAGTCAATCAATTGGCTTGTCGTCTGGCCAGTCAATTGGAGGATTCTAGGCAGCCAGCCAGTTAACCAGTTATTTAAGTAGCCGCATGATTTCCTGTTACATTACGCAGGTGCGAACCGAGAAGCCACATCATCCTATTCAACCGTTTACGCATCAGTTGCGGCGCACCGCTGATAAGTTCAGTCGACCGGCAAATGTGCAGCGAAGCATGAAGCGTGACCGGAGAGGAAGTATAGCACCTGCACTGCGACGGAATACGGCAGAAGACAAGTCGTCGTTGGATCAGGTAAGTCTCGTTTAAAGACAACTACAATTACAACGATTGCAGATACAGCAACAGAACGGATTTCGTCATGGTCGGACGATTACTGTTCATCTATGCGTAACGAACATGGCGCCATAGAAGTCATAGGTTGATCGTTTTTCGCTCGTAACTGCCATCCTATAGATATTCTGGGCTATTGACGCATCCTTGACTGAACAGCCGTCTTCGCGTGTTCAATTTGAACTTCGCCCTATCAGTAGCGGGTCACCGTGAACCTTTTCAAATTCTAGAACCATAATCCCTAACCCGCTAACTCTAACCCTATAACCTTAACACCGTAACTCCAGCTCTAACCATATGCATAACACTACAATCCAAACCCTCTAACCCCAACCCACTGACTCTTAACCTATGACCCCAACTCTCCAAGCGTTTAACCATAACCCTGCAACCCTAATCCGCTAAGTCATAACCCTCTAACATTAATCCTACGACCTCAGCCGTCGAGCGATCTAACCATAACCCTCTACCAACTTCAAACACTCCCCAACAGCGCAATGACCACCTCCGAGCTACTCGCAACGACCTTCCTATCCCCCGGCCTCAGCAGCAGCAACAACTCCTCCATCATCTCCTCCTCCTCCTCTTCATCTTCGAACGACGATCTTCCATCCTCCTCCTCCATCTACTCCAACTGGTCCGGCAACGATACCTCACCGACGGACGCGTCCGGTCCGTCGAACGCCGAGGCGTCCCTCCTCAAGATTCTCGTCGTGTCCACCGTCGTTGCTCTACTCTCCGTCCTCACCATCGGCGGAAACCTGCTCGTCATGATCTCCATCCGCATGGACAAACAGCTCCAGACGATCAGCAACTACTTCCTTCTCAGTCTCTCCGTGGCAGACCTGGCCATCGGAATCTTCTCCATGCCTCTCTACACCGTCTACCTACTGCTCGGTCGCTGGCCCCTCGGTCCCATCGTCTGCGACGCCTGGCTCTCCCTCGACTACACGATCAGCAATGCATCGGTCGCCAATCTCCTCATCATCAGCTTCGACCGCTACTTCTCCGTCACGCGACCTCTGACCTACCGGGTCAAACGGACGACCCGAAAGGCCATCGCCCTTATCGCGCTCGCCTGGGTGGTGTCGGCCATGCTGTGGACGCCGTGGATCTGGACCTGGCAGTACATCGAGGGGTCGAGAACCGTTGACGAAGAAGAGTGCTTCATACAGTTCCTCGCGACGAACACGTACATCACCGTCATCACTGCGATCTTTGCGTTCTACATCCCCGTCTTCATAATGTGCGTCCTCTACTTCCGCATCTATCAGGAGACGCGCCGTCGACAGAGGGAGCTCGCCTACCTTCAGCCGACCAAGCGGCGCCGGTCGTCGCTCATGCAGAAGATGGGCCGGTTGAAGGGCCGCGGGATGGGCCAGCAGCAGCAACGGACGACGGGGCCCCACCGCCAGGACCTGCAGGCCCCACTCCAGCTGCAGACCACCGTCCCAAATAACGAGCTGCGGGCGGCACCAAACGGGGGTCAACAACAACAACTGGGTCAGGACAGGGATGTTGGAAGTCCGGACGCCGGGACGGAGTCCAGACCGGCGGTTGCAAGAACGAAGAGCGAAGCGGAGTTCAGCCTCTACCAGGGCAGCTGCAGCAGCGGCCAGAGCAGCGTCAACAACATTCACGCCGCCGCTGCTTCGTCGGTCACGCTGCCGCACTCGATCATCACCCGGCTGAGACGGTTCGTCGGCCGCGGCGACCTCTGGGGGATTCCGGACTCGACATCCTCCTCCTCTGCCGTTCGCTGTAGCAGCAGCAGCAGCAGCTTCCATCACCAGACAACGACCATCTCCACCCAGTCGCCCACCGTCTGTTTCGACCTATCCCTCGACGCAGACACTCCCACGTCCACCCCTGCAGTGTCCTACGGCACCCTTCCGCGACGCACCCGCTCTCACGAGACCCTCGAAGGGTCGAGGACCCGCTTCGGAGCATGCGGTGGAGGTCAAGGACCACCGGGGCCAGGGGCCGCTGGGGCAGCCGGGGCCCCGAGGAAGATCGCCGAACAGTCATCGATTTCGGAGTCGCGGGACATGACGTTCGAAAGCCGGATACAGATGATTACAGAGGAAGTGGCGGATAGCAGGGACACACCCCGATCAGCCATCGACTTCGTTGTCATAGGGAAGGGGTCGTCGTCGCCCTACCCTGCGCCCAGGTCTCCGGCGAGAGGTCCTGGTCGAGGAGGGGGGTCAGGAGGGGCGGTGGCCGAGGGTAGCGTGATTCAGACGAAGATACAGAAGAGGCGACAGGAGAAGAAGCAGGAGAGCAAAGCGGCCAAGACGCTGAGTGCCATCCTCTTGGCTTTCATCGTCACATGGACGCCGTACAGTGTCTTCACACTCATCAACAGTTTCTATCCACTTTATATCTCCGGAGATCTCTACGACTTCGGTAAGAAAGTCCATTGCCCATCTCTCAAAAAACAATGCAAATACAATGCAAATACAATGCAATACAATTCAATACAATTCAATACAATACAATAGGCCTACAATTCAATAAAATACAGCACAGTACATAAAAGTACAATACAAATACAATGCAATACAATATAAATAATATAGAATACAATGCAATACAGTACAACCAAATTACAATACAATACAATGCAACACAATTCAATACAATACCGCACAGTACATGAAACGTACAATACAAATACAATACAATGCGACACAATACAGATATAATGCAAGAAAAAGCAATACAAAACAAATATAATACAATACAATACAATATCAATAAAATAGAATACAATGCAATACAAATACAATACAATGCAATACAATATAAATAAAATAGAATACAATGCAATACAGTACAAACAAATTACAATACAATACAATACAATGCTGTACAATATAGAACAAATGTATGCGTCCATGTAAGCCTACTGTAACGTGTAGGCTATTGTCATCATTGTGATTATCATTTATCAATCGGTCAATCAAATCAATGCAACTTTATCATAACCCAAAAATGTATGACAGAGACATTATACAAAGGTGACATAGTTAATCAATTATAAGGGATGGAAACCATGGCAGGCAGGGCACAACGAGGAACCTAGATAGGTATATCAGTCCCACATGGATTGCAAAGCCTCTGCAGAACATACCAATACATGTTATGTATATATGTTAAAAATCCATTCCATATGATGTAGTGTGCATACGACAGTTTCAAGAAAAATAATGACGTAGTGAGATATTCAAAGTTGAAGCCGGAGCGTCGCGAGTTCGATTTAGACCCGAGCCATTGCATGCGTAGAGACCTTGAGCAAGTCCTTCACTCGCATTTGCTCAAGGCGCTTCGGCGTGTTTACTCCGACACACCTCCGGGCTGTAGTCATAACCGCCTACGAGCGGTATTAGATTTGAGGTGGTATAGAAATGTATGAATAGAAATGAAATAAAAGAAGATGAAGGCCTTTAATTTATAGGCTCTACCTAATTATATACGGAGCGCTTCTGAGTAGATATCTTGAAGGAGCGCTATATAAATTTGAGCTGATTGATTGATCGATATCATTGGCGCAGAAGACCCTAAGACCTTAGCTAGGCCACTGCAACGAAGTATAGTCTAATGACTAAAAGGCACTGACATTGTTAGTCTATAATACCCGTCTATCTGTCTGTTTGCCTGTGGCTGTGTGCCTTTCTGTACGTATGTCTCTGTGTCATCGTCTTCTCGTTTTCACGGTCCGTTGATCAGATGATGCCATCGTCCATTTCGCTGCCTTGGCTGCTGCTGCTGCTGCTGCTGCTGTCAATAGCACCTTGGCACTTCAGCTGCTGCAGCTGATGCAATAGCTGCGGACGTATACATATATGAAAACCAATTTCTGGGATGCAATTCCACTCACTTCACTAGATCTTCAGCCTCTCCAGGCATCGCTTCTTCATTCCTCATTTATTTTCAATTCCATCCATCCAGTCTCCCCTCCTTCTCGCGATTTATTATTCTTATATTTCTTATATTACTTAGCTGTAACCCGTAAATAAATACGGGCTGTTTAAATTAACGACGTCTTAGTGAAAACAATTTAAAAGAATATACTTACTTACTTCTACCACGTCATTGGTTAGATGGAGACTCTTGCGATATGTAGATCGCATCAATAATTACGAACACTGCCCCGTTTGCAAGAGTTAAAATTAAGAACCGAAAATAAGACCCTATTATTTCATGACTGATTATCACTTATTATTTGCGGGGCACTGCTCTCGAGAAGGTTGCATTATTAGATCGTCTGCGCTAACATTGATCAATTTACAGGTTTCCCATAGAATTATCAGTGGGTCGCCATTGGTAGTAAATACGACCTATAGGCTAGCCTACTCATCGGTCTAAAAGCTCTTTTTTTCAATATCAGAAACGACTGTTTAATGTCTAGATAGGCTAGGTGAAGTTTTTCTTTCTCGTCAGATGCTGAAAAACTATCTCCTGAGAGGTGAAGAGGCAGGAAGACAGCATGGGACTGTCTGGTCCTTGTTAGAAGAGGGATTCATTTGAGGATATGCGGCAGCCATCGGGAACGACAAACCGATTTCGTTAGATCTTCGTCTTTCGGTGGTTAATTGAAATCCCAGTTTCGCTTTACTCGTTTTTACTCTAGACGATTCTATGTCCATACAGAGGCGTCTTCTTCGCTTATTTGGGAGTAAAGCCAGGGGTTTCTATGCCTATGCCAAGCGGGCCCAAGTGCGCCCATTGGAAAACAAGGGGAGAACATTTTATAATGTATAATTTTCGGAGATAGGGGTAAGACTATTGACTATTCAGGAGGATGGAAGAGCATTTTTGAGGGGGAAAATGGAAAGTAATGAGTTTTTGAACCCGGCAGCTTGGGGGTGGGTGGGTGATAGAAGCCCCTGAGTAGAGCTAGACTACATCCATAGGCCTATAATTAATAGCAATTGGACCTCATTTTCCTAAACCAGCCGAACCTTATGAATGTGTGATTGTCTTGGTAGGCCATAGGTAAATCAAGGTAAGCTATATGGTTAGATAAAGTTAACTATAATTATAATGTTTTGGCAAACCGTTGTGTGTGCGCGCTATAAGTATTATAAGTTATAACGTGATTCTAAGGCAAAGTGACATGATAGACTATAATATAATTATACAATGTATTTGTGGAGTGGATATGATATCTACATGTATAGTACAAAGTTGCATATCATGTATGGTTACTAATTACTTAGTAGCATACAATATACATACAATGCATGGCATTCATTTGTCTAAGACTCTGAGTGAATGACAGAAATATTGTGTTATGTATTGATATGAACATGGCTTGAAATCAACATCAATGCAGTTAGAAATGCATTAAATCGTTATTTTATGGATCCATAAAATCCTTAGATTATGGTCTGAATCGGTGGGTTTTTTTCTCGGTTTCTTATCTCTCGATTGAGTTGCGTGCATGGCCTTTGGGGGTGCATAAAGAAATTTCTTCCAGTATACATGAAACCAGACCACTGTACAAATGTTTATTTTATTGGTAGGTATATTATAGCCTGATACAGGCCAACATACGTCAATGTATTATACACAGAGCGACTGTATATTTTCGTTAAAAAAAGTTTTAGGAATTCCACCGTAAGCAATTTTCTCATTTCAGACTCATGCACGACGCTTTCATGGCACAGATCAAGGTTATACAATCATGCACTTGTGTATTATACACTCCCTCAATGAATCGGTTCCAAGTCTTTAATATCAGTAGCATCTCTAGTTTTCTCTGTCTGTCTATCTATCTGTCTGTCTATCTGTCTATCTGTCTGTCTCTCAGTTTCAGTTGCTTATACCACCCTTCTGTATGAATCATTCTATGAACTGTAGTTATTTATTTATTTATTTATTTATTAGCATATTTCTATACCGCCTTTTCAAGTCTCCTACTACTCAGAAGCGGTCCCGACTACAACCCGGAGGTGTGTCGGAGTTTACACGCCGAAGTGCCAGGAGCAATTGTGACTTGCTCAAGGTCCTTACGCGGCGGGTGGGATTCGAACCCGCAACCCTTTCGGTTGCGAGGCGGCGACCTTCACCACTACACTACCGCGTTAACCACTACAGGAGATCGTGTGTCTTCTACAGTAACTCTCTGCCGCTAATCATAATCATCAGTGCAGGCTGCAGTGTACCTGTCTGACGACTGTTCGTTTGAATCGGGAACTACTCTCGGTAGATAAGTGGAAATCGTAATCTCTAGATTTCTAGCGCTCCCACAGCCCACACAAGTGATGTCACCAGAAACAGCTTCTTCACGAACGCTGCACGTCATGGTTAAGGTGGTGGATCTCATGGTTAAGGTGGTAGATCTCATGGTTGAGGTGGTAGATCTCATGGTTAAGGTGGTGGATCTCATGGTTAAGGTGGTGGATCTCGGGGTTAAGGTGGTGGATCTCGGGGTTAAGGTGGCGGATCTCGGGGTTAAGGTGGTAGATCTCATGGTTAAGATGGTGGATCTCAGAGTTAAGGTGGTAGATCTCATGGTTAAGGTGGTAGATCTCATGGTTAAGATGGTGGATCTCATGATTAATTAAGGTGGTGGATCTCATGGTTGAGGTCAATCAATCAGCTCAAATTTATATAGCGCTCCTTCAAGATATCTATTCAGAAGCGTAAATTTGTATATGATTTCCTCAGCAAAAATGATTTCCTATCGCAAAAAAGCAGGGTCAAGGTGAGGTAGTAGGTCTCATGGTTAAGGTTGTGGATCTCAGGGTCAAGGTTGTGGATCTCAGGGTCAAGGTGGTGGTTCTCAGAATTAGGGTGGTGGATCTCAGAATTAAGGTGGTAGATCTCATGGTTAAGGTGGTAGATCTCATGGTTAAGGTGGTGGTTCTCAGAATTAAGGTGGTAGATCTCATGGGTAAGGTGGTAGATCTCATGGTTAAGGTGGTGGTTCTCAGAATTAAGGTGGTAGATCTCATGGTTAAGGTGGTGGATCTCATGGTTAAGGTGGTAGATCTCAGGATCAAGGTGGTGGATCTCATGGTTAAGGTGGTAGATCTCATGGTTAAGGTGGTGGATCTCAGGGTCAAGGTGGTGGATCTCATGGTTAAGGTGGTGGATCTCAGGATTAAGGTGGTGGATCTCACGGATATAGGTGGTGGGTTCTCAACTACGAGATGCCGGATCTGAGATCGGGCTAAATTCAAACGTGCGCTGCAGGCTTCCGCTTGCATCACCACCATCATACATACGAGTGATAACATTAATACACCGTCTACAAATGCCGAAGAATCTAAATATAGCAACAACCGCCACCACACCCATCCGGCATGCATGCATCTCCTGTAATAGATATTACTAAGCTGGCTGCCAGCTTAGCACTAATAACTCCAGTTTGAAATCTGTGTTATCATCTTCAGGGCATCTCTATTTAAATCAATCGACCCGCATTATAGGCCGTAATTATCTGCTTCTTGCTCATCCGTCTTGAAGCAACAACCAGAGTAACTGCTCTCTTGATAGACGACGTCTGTCCCTGCTCTACCAAGCACCAGCTGATCTGTTTACACTGCACTTCATCGGCCGAAACAGTGATAGACTTCCAGAATAATAATTATAACATTTTCAAAATGTGGCACTGCACATAGGCGTAATTCGTGAGGGGTACATGGGGTACATGTACCCACCCACTGTTTGAAGTGGGGGTACATGTACCCCCACTTTTTCAAGCAAAAGATAACAAAACGTCATTCCATATTGTTGAATTGTATTTTTTGGAGCATTCTGATGTAGAATATGCCACAAAAGAAGCAGTTCTATTGTACCCAACTTTTAATACAAAAGTAAATTTGTAGAATACATTGTACCTCCCACTTTTCAGACCAAAGTTACGCCCCTGGCACTGCAAGTTCGTGTTTATCTGTCTATCTGTCTGCTTGTATGTCTGTGCATGTATCTGTGTCTCTGTCTGTCTGATGTTCGCCCACGCTAGGCATTTATATAGCGCCACTTCGAGAAGCTACTCATGAGGAGCGCAATATGCATATGTGTATAATATGAGAGGGAGGAAAGTACATGTTGGTATAGTAGTGAAATTGTATACCATATGGCTTGTCCATAGCTACGCAATTCCATGCTCTCTGTGCTCATGTTTGTATACCTCTCTCTGCATGTTGGCTTGTGTGTCTGTGTTTCTGTGTGTCTATCCGTCTCTATCTATCTGTCTACCTGTCTGTCTGCCTGTCTGCCTATCTGTCTGTCTGTCTGTCTGATACGCATAGGTGTGTAAATACGAGAGGACAGGTGTTGGCATAGTGGACCGTATCTGAGTACAGTGGGCGCAGGTGAGAGAGCCCGATAGATCTTTTAATACGGATTAATGGAAGTGCCAGCGATTAGACCACCATCGTACACGTCATCATAGCCACTCCAGATGGTATGTGGAGAAGGAAGAGGCGGACAAGGAAGAGAAGTAGCAGAAGTTGTAGGAAGGATAAGAGAAGAAGGAGGAAAAAAGGAGATGGAGGAACTCCTGTAGAAGGAATGAAGGAAGACTCTAGTATGTCCAATTGTCAGCATTTCTTTATAAACGTCACTTCTTTTCCGCTATGACTGTTTCTATCTGGCTGGTTATGTGTGACTGTCTGTCCTCGAGTCTGTCTCTGTCCGTCTCTTCTTCTTTGTTTGTCTGTCTCTCTATCTGTCTATCTCTAGTGTAGGTCTACCTATATCTCTGTCCATCTGACATTCTCTTTATTTCTTTGTCTTCGTCTCCATCTGTCTATCTAGAGGTATTGTGTGCGCTTTTGCCTGTATACCTCACTGTTTGGCTTCTGGCTGTCTGTCTGTCTGTTTGGCTGGCTGGCTACGATTGCCTGGCTCTGTCAATTTGTCTGTCTGTCTATCTGTCTATTTGTCTAAGTCTCCATAAATCGCTTTCTCAGTTCCAGCGATACTTTTCAGCGCTTAAGCGATTGGCTTAGTGTCGCTCAGCGAACTGTGTATAGACTGACAGATGAGGGACTTAGCAACAACTACAGAGCTAAGACCCACACCACCCGTCTCTTATACACATGTACACGTATGTGTAGTTGGATCGTTTGTGTAGAGGAAATCATATACGAATAAGCCACCAAAGCTTGGTAAGGTGATGCAACTCATATAAGAATTATACACTATAGTATACATCAAGGCAGGATGATCTAAGGTTAGGTTTGATATCGACATCGTCGGGCCCAGCCTCCTTAGCACTTTTGAGGCCCAATATGGACTATGTTGGGGGGCCACACTATAAGCCGTTTAGCATGTACGATTAATTTGTTCGGTTAACTGAAGTTTGGGGCCTTACATGTGAGGCTGCATGCTCGGGGCCAAATGTGGCCACGTCGGCCGCACTAATCTCCCATAAGACCGGTCATGGACAAGATAGCCTAGAATCTTGGAAGGTGTAGGATGGAATTAGACGAGATGAGGCAAGATTTGGTTAAGGTTATAAGTAGGCCTAAGGGAAGAAAAATAACACAAAGTGAGGCAGGCAAGGTATAAGAAATCAGAGTGAGATTATAAGCGACGATTTGGAATTTATAGCGTAAGTTGTGCGGGAAAAATATAGCTTGGAGTTAGACATGCATGGTGGAGTACTATAAGTATAAGAAAGACTGTAGAGATCTTGATAAGAAGTGATAAGGTAAGATATAAAAAAGCAAGGTGGGATATATTCGAAGTCAATTAGATCCTGACGTGAATGAGATATGGCGAGATAAGACGAACAAAGCAAATTCATGGGAGGAAGGGGTTTAAATGATTGAGTTACTGTAGAGATGGTAAGGTGAAAGGAGGTATAGGCCAGCCTATAGGCTATATACATTGACTGTAGGGTACGCAAGGTTCTACGTATTCTTCTTTTTTATCCCTTAGGGTAAAGATAAAGACTATTAGCGGATTCGTTTTGGGGGAAAGGAAAAGAGCATCAGCTCAATAATAGTCCATGCAGGCAATTTAGATTAATAAACTAAATAGTGTACCTGGGAAAAATTGCTTTAGAACATTTCTAAACGGTTTCTAGTTCAGTTTTCATTGCTGAATAACATTCTGATGCAACACCCTCAGCAATCATTTCAAAATGGCTTATGACAGGCGCGATTAATTAGACAGCAAAAGAGGCAGACAAAGAAACATACACAGATAGACAGACAGACAGACAGACAGACAGACAGAGACAGCTAATCTCTGGAGACACTGAGGCACAGAGGTGTATTTAGGATGGAGGCTTTACGGGTTGAAATATTGTTTTTCTTCTCTTTCTATGTTGCTTGTTTGATCTTATTGTCTGCAATGTTGGATGCAATAAACTGATTTGATTTGATTTGATTTGAAACAAATTCTCTTATTTATATATATATATAAGAGAAACGTGAATGAAATCTGTTTCCCGACTACTCTCAACGAAGAACCCCCTCAGAAATCTTTCTTGACTGCGCCTCTGATGACGCAGTTGCTGCTGCTGTTGCTGCTGCTGCTGCTGCTGCTGCTGCTGTTGCTGTTTGTAAGCTCTTCCTGTGTCTAATGCAGACGATCCGACTTTACGTAAACTGGAGTGATGCTGGCATAAGCATCCTGCGTCTTCTTCCGTCTTAGTTCGTTTCCACTAAACAACTGGAAGTGGAAATTTCGCACTTGAGGGAAGAAGCGCTTCTTGGGTGATCGGATCGACCCACTCCAGCCTTCCTCTTTCCGTTTACGTCTATCCATCCACTCCGCTGTTCTTCTTCTTGGAGGAATGGATGGATATAGGTGGAAAAGAAGAAATTGCCATGTACCCGTCTGTTCGTCTGTCTGCGTGCGTCTGTCTGTCTCTGTCTGTTGTTGTTAACCGGTCTGTTTCTGAAGCACTCGACTCACGAGCTATGTCTCTGTATTTCTCTGTCTATGTCAGAGTCTGCCTGTGGGCGTCTCTGTTTGTCAGTCTGTCACTCTATTTTTTTCTCTGTCTCTTTCTGTCACTCTCACTGTTTTTGTTTTTATCTTTCTTTCTGTATGTCTGTCAGGCTTTCTCTTTCTTTGTCTATATACCTCTTTGTCTGCGTGTGTCTCTATTTCTCTCTATTTCTGTTTCTCTGTCTCTCTCTGTCTGTCTATCTGTTTATCTCTCTCACACCAATAGGAACAACGTACTCTATTATCATACATCGTATACCTAGGAATGAATGACTGAAGGGAGAAAGGGGAGGAAAGAAGGCAGGATGGAACGACTCATAGATGACGGGAGGGATGAAAGGATGGATGGCATGTATGAATGAACCTAAGCCAAATGGAAATGCAATCGATGCGTTTTTCCATTGCATCGTCTTATGACCCATCGATGCTTCTTATCGTCTCCTCTCCATTGTCACCCAACGAAAAAGAGACCGACCCACCATCCTATGACCCATCCTCCATCTCCTCTCATCATCCTCTTCTTCTTCCTCCTTCCCTTCTCCTCCTCTGTCTTCCTTCTCAACTTCCCTAGTATTCCGTCGACTATTCCTCCTCAATTCTTCCATCTCAGCTCTTTCTCCCTATAGCTCCTCTTCAATTCTTCACCTCCTTCTTCTATTTCTTCTTCTATTTATACATTGTTCTTTCGTTTCTTCTCATCTTTCTTCTTTACATTCTAGGCTTCTGTCCATCTTCTCTGCCTCCTCCTTCTCTGTCCTTCTTCTCGTGTTATTCCTCCTATTCCACCTCTTCTCTCGTCTTCTTTTCGTATTCCTTAAATTCCTTTCAACAACGTCACTATAATGGGTTCTGGGTGATAATACCGTCTCAGATAAATCTATCTATAGTCTATAATTACACGGTGTCCCAAAACAAGTGAAACCCTTTTTGTTTTTGCGATATTTTTGTTAATTCTCAATAAAACTCTATACAATTTTAGAGCGTGAAAGAGGGATAA